>JARHVA010002555.1:1720000-1870000 GCA_037957365.1 Torreya grandis | reverse complement strand
AAGCTTTAGAATTCATGTGGGTTGAATTAGCCCCACATGTTACTAAGACTCATAAATTGTTTAATTCTTTAAAATCTGATTGGAAAAATTTGAAAATGTTGATTTTTTTATAGAGGAAATAAGGCTTATAGCTACTTAGACCTTATGATGCCACTAAAGTCATGCAATTTCCTCAACCTAGTGGTCATTAGGATAGAAGAAGCTTAGGAATGGTTAAAAACAACTAGGGCTTTGCTCCCCAAGTTTCAAGAGCATGAGGCTCTTATTGTTCAAATTTTGGATGATTTGAGATTGTCTAAGGCTAAAGATACTACATGGAAGTTAAATAGTAAGATTAACTTTGATAAACTCATTCAAGAGGCCATGAATAATTTCAATAAAAGTCTATAGGGGTTACTATTGGAAGACATAGAGGCTGAGCTAAGCTTCACTAGAAATAATGTCACTAAAGTTGATATTTTAAATATCAACTTCCAAGTGACCAAAACAAAGAATCCAAAGATCCTAGGCCAAGTTAGTAGAGTACACATACCACCTATATTGAACTTAGAGATCATTCGATAGAAGCATGATGTTTCCCACAAATGCTGGCAGTAGATAGAAGTGAAGAAGAAACAAGCTCAAGCTACTACTTCTAGTTCCACACCAACAATAGTAGTTTACACATCAACTACCATAGCCACTATGCTGGCAAAGGTCCATGCAATAATACAGACATCAACATAACCTTGAAAGGCTAAGGTCTCTTACATGAATGTTTTGTCAGGAATCTAGAACAACAAACATGCTCTGATCCCACTTGTCAGGATGCGAAACCGGAAACATACAATTGATTACCAAACTTCAAGCAACTTAAATATGCGGAAATAACCAGAATCAACAAGTAACTAGAATTCAGAATAACACAGCATATGAGAGACAATACACAACTTGTATTAACACTTTATACAGAAAAGAATACAATAAAGAAGATGCCACTTCTTCTCCACCACCTTACAGAGGTTTCCCACACCTCAAGTGAACAGTAATTCTTCTCCCCAAAGCTCTCCCTCTCACAGGTCCCAACACCCAACTCAAATACAGAGTTGGTGTTCACCTCCCATGCTCCACACACACTACAAGTGCTCCACACACTCCACAAGCACTCCACGTGCTCCACAAGTACTCAAAGTACTTCAAGTAGATCTCCCATGAATCTGCAACAACCTGCAATTCAACAGACCATACTTATGGAAGGAACTTCCTTGCCTTCCTCTCTTGCTCTATCCGAGTACACACCTGTACTCTAAGTAGATCCTGCCTGATACTGCTCCCTGTTGTGTTGCTGTCTATATGACCTTGCACACCTGCAAATCAAACAACGGTTCTGCTCACCTGTGAACCTCGACCTTGCACACACATACACCTGCAGATCAACGATCTTACTTACCATGTAGATCTCCTATATAGGCCATGCAACTGTGACCAATATCATACACTCCTGAAGAACCCAGCTGGCTCTCCAATCCAGCACCAACACACCTGGTACTGTGGCACTAGGAGGAATGCACCATTGCTCTACCTCACACACAGAAGGAGCTTATAATTATGCTCTCTTACTCCCTAGCACACTTTTCCAATACAACCATGAGTCTATTATATAGATCTCATCCAAACAATAATTAGACATCTAATTACAATAATTAGATCCGCAGCTATGAGTCTAAAATTAGCACTCATCATGCAAACACTTGGTTCATTAGCTAACTACCCGTAAATAGCTCGCAGTCGAACCACACAGGCGACCGACGTCAGTCCCTGTCTGCCTGGAGGTGACCGACGTCGGCCGATATATGACCGACGTCGGTTGCTTCTCAATGCTATTCTGTCGACGTCGGCTGATCAGACCGACCCCAACTTCTCTGCAACTCAGCAACCTTCAGCGACCTCCTCTCCTGTTTGCATCAGTGAAGCTTTTAGCTCCACAATCCTAACAATCTCCCACTTGGAGATAAACAGCTGCACTGTACCTGTACCTGTACTCTATCTAATCTATTTCCTGGTTTGTATCCCTCTTCAAGCTCCCACCTGAAGACAACACACCACACAACCTGTGATGTACCACCTGTCATCCGAGTACCCTGCCACATCCGAACCTACAACACCATGTAGTGAAGTTCTGACCCTGCATAGCAACACCTGCTGCCGGTCCCTCTCAGAAAACCTGAGAACCCACTTCTCCGAATTGGCTCCTAACTCTGACAGCTCCCACTGCATGGGAATACTCAGGTCTATACCAGACCTCATGTGATTTCGGACACTGTACCTATCCAGCCCTTAGTGTGCTCCGGTTCTGCATCCGGAACCTCACCAACACCTGATTCACATCAGCTCCCACTCGAGACAAAATCAGCCTGTGATCTCCATGCCTCCCATGTCAAAGAATTCCGCTGCTCCAAACTCCTCATGACATGCCACTGAACTAATCTTACCCTTAGCTCAGCAAAACCCTGTATGTACTAACCCTGCTAGCTAGCATACTATCCACATACAGCAACAGAATGATGTTGCAATCATCATCCCCCTGGTAAGTCAAACCACAGTAGTTACCTGACACTGACTGAAGCCATGCTTCGTCCTCCACCTGTCAAACCCTGTACCACTATTCTGCAGCTACCTCAAGACCATATGCCTGGTCTTCCGTCTCACGTATCCGTTCTCTCTATTCTTCTACTAAGGCATCCATTCGTCTCTGTGCTTTCATCCAGCTGGCAAACCTACCAAATCTCTCGTCTGGTTCTGCATCATAATCCTGCCTAGCTCACACCTGTTTCCTGGATCCTTCCTGCTATACAATCAGCAACAAGTATGAAGAAGAGGAACACAAATTTGAGGGCCTACTTACGCCTTCAGTCCTCCGTATGGGTGTTTGAGACTCCTTGACAGCGTGCTGTCCACCCAAAATTCGTTACAGTGACCGACCTCGGTCACTCCATAGTCTGCATCCGACCGACGTCAGTTTCATGCATCTGTACCTGCTGGTGTCCCTGCTGCCGACGTCGGTCCTCCTGACCGACATCGGTCTTACATACCGCCGACGTCGGTCCCATGACCGACGCCGGTCTTACCCTGCCCGACACTGCCGGCTTCGGTCTGCACATGACCGACATCGGCATCTGTCTGTTCGACGCCGGTTCCCCCTGACCGATGCCGGTACCTGTGTTCACCTGTGAGTGATGACTTTTTACCCGCGAGCTCCTTTGGATCAATCTCCATGTCCAAACTGCCCTGCTCAGATGTATCCAGCCTCATCCACTGAACTCTATCCGCCATCTCCTCCAAGAACACCAAGGCTTTCCAGTTCTTAAGCCTGTCAAATATATCTATCTTCCGCTTAAGAACATGCATCTCCTTCCTGCTCATGTGACCAAGCCTACGAAGCCACGTCTCCGCAATAGAAGAAGAATCAGTAATATAAACAAGTAGATAAAGAATACCTGTTTTCTTACCACCAGCTAATTCAAGTGCTACCGCTGTGAGAGTTCTTGTGCATCTCTCATCACCCAATCTTTCTGAAGAAATTAGCCATATCTCCAAACCTGGGACCTGCATGACCTTCATCAACACCTGTGTGTTGGCCGCCTGCAATTTCAGCGTCACTTCTCCTTTGCCAATTCTTTGGCAAGGCTTACCAGCTCCTCTACCTGGGGCTGCATGGAAAGAGGCAACTGAATCTTTTATCCAAGATTCAACTTTATCCAAGAAACCTGCAAACACATCCTGTGCAACAACACCTGCTACATCTGTATCTTCAGTTTCTTCATGCTGATCTGTTACCAACCAGCAATATTCTTTTACCTGCTCTTTCTTTCCATAGGACCGTGAGTAACCGTCTGTGCTTTTCAACTCCTCCATTCTTAGCTTACTTTGATCTGCTGTTGCTCTACTCCCACTCAATCAGAAACCCCTGAGAGTGCCCTGTAACCAAAACACAACCTGCTTCCTGCAACCTTAGCTCTGATACCACTTGTCAGGAATCTAGAACAACAAACATGCTCTGATCCCACTTGTCAGGATGCGAAACCGGAAACATACAATTGATTACCAAACTTCAAGCAACTTAAATATGCGGAAATAACCAGAATCGACAAGTAACTAGAATTCAGAATAACACAGCATATGAGAGACAATACACAACTTGTATTAACACTTTATACAGAAAAGAATACAATAAAGAAGATGCCACTTCTTCTCCACCACCTTACAGAGGTTTCCCACACCTCAAGTGAACAGTAATTCTTCTCCCCAAAGCTCTCCCTCTCACAGGTCCCAACACCCAACTCAAATACAGAGTTGGTGTTCACCTCCCATGCTCCACGCACACTACAAGTGCTCCACGCACTCCACAAGCACTCCACGTGCTCCACAAGTACTCAAAGTACTTCAAGTAGATCTCCCATGAATCTGCAACAACCTGCAATTCAACAAACCATACTTATGGAAGGAACTTCCTTGCCTTCCTCTCTTGCTCTATCCGAGTACACACCTGTACTCCAAGTAGATCCTGCCTAATACTGCTCCCTGTTGTGTTGCTGTCTATATGACCTTGCACACCTGCAAATCAAACAACGGTTCTGCTCACCTGTGAACCTCGACCTTGCACACACATACACCTGCAGATCAACGATCTTACTTACCATGTAGATCTCCTATATAGGCCATGCAACTGTGACCAAGATCATACACTCCTGAAGAACCCAGCTGGCTCTCCAATCCAGCACCAACACACCTGGTACTGTGGCACTAGGAGGAATGCACCATTGCTCTACCTCACACACAGAAGGAGCTTATAATTATGCTCTCTTACTCCCTAGCACACTTTTCCAATACAACCATGAGTCTATTATATAGATCTCATCCAAACAATAATTAGACATCTAATTACAATAATTAGATCCGCAGCTATGAGTCTAAAATTAGCACTCATCATGCAAACACTTGGTTCGTTAGCTAACTGCCCGTAAATAGCTCGCAGTCGAACCACACAGGGGACCGACGTCGGTCCCTGTCTGCCTGGAGGTGACCGACGTCGGCCGATATATGACCGACGTCGGTTGCTTCTCAATGCTATCCTGCCGACGTCGGCTGATCAGACCGACCCCAACTTCTCTGCAACTCAGCAACCTTCAGCGACCTCCTCTCCTGTTTGCATCAGTGAAGCTTTTAGCTCCACAATCCTAACATGTTTTTTTAGTGGTGTAATATTTTATATATATTTGCAGTTTTCTTATAAGTTTGAAACATTTTGTAAAGTTGCCTAAATTCATTTTGTACACATGTACATGTTGCATGGTTTTTGTAAAGTCTAACTTAGTTACTAACAACTGTAAGATAAACTCTATACGGTTTTGACCATAGTTAGAACTAAAGTATTAACTATGAAATGTAATGAATTTTTCATGAACTTGGAGGATGAGGTGACCCCTTCCCCAAGTCTATATAAACAATTATAATCCATAGTAATGATTTGTCAAATAATTTTTAATATACATGATCAAAGCAATTTCGGTTGTATACTCATGTATTTTTGTATTTTATTTCCACTATTTATGTAATTAGATTTTATTTCTTTGGTTGTATGATTCAATAATACTTAGTGTGCAAAATCTATGAATGGGTTCTTGATCATCTTGATTGATATGTTAGTCTTATATGTGCAATAGATATTGAATGATTTGAAAAATACATTGAATATTGATAGTTAATTTGATTGATTCATTATTTTAAGTGTGTATAAGTGCTTTATTTTGATATAGTTTTTTACATTTGTGAAACAGTTGCTTTAGATACCTCACTAAGATCAATCTATAATCTCCTGAATAAGGGTGTGCAACAGCTACTCTAAAAGAAACAATCTTTGATTAAGCCTTGTGAGTTTCCTATATCAATATCCCCTAGACTTTTTAACCATGTCTGACTGTCTATGTACAATAGATGCTAGAAATAGGCATAGGTTTTGAAAGCACTTATCCACTTTGGAACCAGCTAGGGAATGATTCTTGAAGACCACAGAGCCTTTCTTTTCTACCTTACCCTTCCCTCTTTTTTGAGTTTATTTTGAGACTTGCCCACTCTAGATTAACAACTAACCATCCATCTAACTCATATATTTTTTTACTTCATTTTTAAGAGACCACCCCTCTATCTAAAAACTTTGTCAACAACTTATATGCCCTACTTATTATTCCATCAACTAGTTTTTTAGACCACATACCTATAACTCGTACTCTAGAGTGGAGTTCACCTCCATTAAGATCCTAAAACATTAGAGGTTACCTCATTATGAAATTAGTGTGGTCAAAACCCTCATCAACATACACTTTTTGTAAATAAGAGGGTTCAGTATCTTTGATAAAATAGGTTACTTTCTACATAACGTTACACTAGAGTCACCTAAGAGGGTGACCAGATATAGTTATCAGGCTAGTCTTCTAGTCTCACCCTTTTCAAATCATAAGAGACCTAAGACTCCTTCTCCAATGAGGAGCCCTTTACCTATTAATCATCCAATAGCTTATCCACCCTAGTTAGTTAGATCTATTATTGTCATCTCAGGAGATGTGCATGATTTACCTAGGAATCTTGAAAAGTATCTACCATCTTTATCTCCTTAGGTAATAAGGATAGCAGAAGAACATATCAAATATTTTCAAGATACTTTGAGATTAATGAATGTTATCAATGAGGATGTTGCATGTAGATTATTCTCTTTTATGCTAATGGATGTTACTTATGATTAGTAGTTGAATCTAATAACAAATTTCATCACTTCTTGGGATGCATGTCAAGCAACTTTTCTTGCATAATTTAGATAGGTCACCAGTCCCAATTTGATATATCAACACTTCACCAGGATGAAGAGGGAACCTAATGAACCAATATAGGATTTCAATGTAAGGTTTCAAAAGATGTACATGTGGTTAAGCCCAAGGTATAAACTAGAAGCAACATTAGCATTAGAGATGTACAAGAATTCTCTATATCTAATCACTACAGTATTCTTGAGAAGAGTAGATAAAGCCAACAACTTAGCATTGGCATATGAAGAGGCCATAAACATTGATAGACATCTAAATCCTTAGGTGCCTAGCATACCTAACATCAATAATGGCTTCCTAGCATTGAATATAGTTCTACATGTAAAGTAGAACACCCCTATATTTAATCAAAACTAGATATACACGTTGCCTCCTTTAACATAGCCAACACAATCGAATTATAGTATCTTGAACAATCATGCACAAGGAAATAGTTACCAAAAAAATCAATAATTGGCCACATCTTCTACTATTGTTCTACAAGGCACTAAATATATAAAGTTAGAGCTAGAATCTATTTTAAAAATCGTTCAAATTCTGAGCAATGACTTCATAGGCATGAAAATAAATATGGGTAATGTTAATGCCCCAAGTGGTAATTAGAATACTGTATTATAAATATAAAATAGACCATTCAATAGGCCCACAAACACCATGGATAAATCTAGAAAACTTATAGAGATCAACATGAGAAAAACAGCTCTACCTAATTGGTGTAAAATTTATAATACATCTCAACATGGTGAGCTCAATTGTGTTGAATTTTGTGTAGCATTTGAAATCTTTCAACGAGAAGTAGTAAGATATAACCACATGCATAATCCACCAGAATCCCACTAGGATCCTAGCTCTTCAAGAACTACCATGTTCTTTGAGACTAATAGGTTCCCCTTCCAAGCAAAGATGACAATATAGTAGAGGAAAACACGAATGAGGATTATGCTTTCCAGTAGTTCCATAAAGGTAGTTACAATCTAAGGAATAATCATCCATTCATAACATCTATTCTTTCAAACAACATAATAATTCCACCTAATCCTAAAGCTGACAACAATCCACTCCCCCAAGAGGGAATGATCAGCCTCAGAATAAGGAGGAACAGAGCAAAAGAGGATATAACAATGTTGAAGACATGAATAAGATCAAAGTAAATATAACTCTTCATGAGTTAGCTAAAATCACCAAACAAAAGGGGTTGCTATGGAAATCTATTATTGGAAATACCCTTATGAAAAGAACCAAAGCATCTACAAATAAAGAAAAATCTACTAACACCAACATCATCTATAAAAGCAAGCCAGAAGTTCTACCCTTTTTGCTAACTATCAAAACATTTGGTAAGAATATTCATAGCTATTCAGTTGATTATGGGGCCTTAACAACTATTATGCCTAGTTTCAATGTCAAAAGCTTAGTCTAACTTGAAGCCCTTCAAAGAGAATAGTTTCATAACTAGATAAAATAGTGGTACCAATAGTTGGAGAATTTACAAATGTACGTATTCAAGTAGCATCTAAACCATGAGTGTAGATGACCACTGATATCCTTGTAGTAGACATACCTAAAGACTAAGGACTATTATTGAGTAGGGACTAGTCTAAAACACTCAATGGATATTTTTATATGGACTTATCTCACATTTGGCTACCATGGAGAGGTATTACAAATCAAATCCAAATTGATAGGGAATCGAGGATGAAATATCCCATTACAAAATATAATGTCAAGAATGAAAAGGTAAAGTATGTATCTCTTAACCTTGGTATTTACACTTTCACTACATAGAATCGAATGCAAGAACAAATTTCTAAAGGTTCTAATAAGCTATGGACTTTATGCTTTAATGGTGCCATATCCAAGCAAGGATCAGGCAAAGGAATAAAACTAATTGATCTATAGGGGAGGAATTTCTTGGAATAATATAGATTACAATTCCCATGCACTAACAATATAGATAAGTATGAAGCTTTAATTCTAGGATTACAATTTGCACTCAAGAATAATGTAAAGTAGGTCTTAGTATTTGGTGACTCAGATTTGGTGGTCAACTAGGTTAGAAAAAAATATCAATGCAAGTTATCTTATTTAAGAAGGTAAAAACATAGTGCATGGGACCTGATTGAGAGCTTTGAAGCTTTCAACATAGTAGTCATTCTTAGAGAACAAAATCAAGTTACAGATTCACTAGCTACTACTGCTACTAATTTGGAGCCTCTCTAAGAATCTAAGGTAAATATATTCTCTATTGAATTAGTGCCTTGTACCTCTATTCTAGATAATATATAAAAATTCCAATTCTTTGATGATGATCAACATATCATTCAATTTTTGACTAATTCAGAGGAATTTTGAGTCCCAAATCATCAAACATAAGGAAGTTAATCATCTCTATCAAGAAGAATATGATAAGGAAGGTATTCTCTAGCTTAAAGAGAATCATATTCCAGCTGGGTTAGTCTCCTTAGAAAGACCATTTGACATAGATCCTCAGGCTAAGTAGCTTAGGCGGCCCAAGGTCAATGTATTTGAATTCAAAAGGGAAAATCTAGGAGATGAACATAGCCCATGTTATGTTAACATTGATCTTAGTTGTACCTCAAAGGAAAGACAATGAGTGAAAGATTTAATCATCCAATATAAATATGTCATTGCATGGACTTATGAAGACTTGAAGGTTTATGATCCTCAGGTCATTACTCAAATAATCCCTCTAAAACCATACCATAAGCCATTCAGATAGAGGTAGAGACCAGTCAACCCTATTCTAGAGCTTCTCATTCAAAGATAAGTGAAGTTATTAAGTACAAGAATAATCTTCCCAATCAGACATTCTACTTGGGTGGCTAATTTGGTTTCAGTCAGAAAGAAGAACTATGAGATCAAATTATGCATTGATTATAGGAACTTTAATAAAGCTTCTCAAAATGATAACTATCTTCTTATTTAGATGAAGTGATAAAAATAGTAAGTGGTTCTAAAATGATGTCCTTCTTGGATGGATTTTCAAGCTATAATCAAGTATGAGTACAATTAAAAGATAGGATAAAGCCTAAATTTACTATGAAGTGGGGAACTTATGCATATAAGAGGATGTCATTTGGCCTAATAAATATAGGATCCTCATTTCAACACACCATGGATCATACATTCAAAGGATTAATGGGTAAATGCATAATCATCTATATGGATGATCTTATGATATTTTAAAATAATAGGAATGACCATGTAGGCCACCTCCAGTCAATCTTCAATAGATGAAGAAGGTTTGGTATTTCACTAAACCCAAAGAAGAGTATATTTGGATTGATAGAAGGCAAGATCTTATGACACATCATCACCAAATAAGGGATCATCATTGAACCAGATAGGATTCAAGGAATTTCCAAGATTTCACCACCAAATAGCAAGAAAGAGCTCAAATAATTCTTTAGGAAGATTAACTACGTAAAAAAGTTCATCTCAAAATTTGAAAAAATTATTAGGCCCTTGAATGTAATGCTCAAGTAGGATGCTAATTTAGAATTGATAGCTGAGGATCAAACATCTTTACAAGACATTAAAGATGAAATATCTCAGGGCCCCGTACTAATTAGTCCAGATTTCATGAAGGATTTCTACTTGTACTCATTCACTTTAGAACATACAATTATTGTTGTTATAACACATAAGAAAGATGAGATTGAGAATCCAATTGCATTTATGAGCACAAATCTAAAAGATACAGAACTCAAGTACTCTATGATTGATAAAAAAATATTCACTCTTGTCAAAGTAGTGAAGAAATTTTGACACTACATTTTGAGGAATAAGACTATTGACATTGTGCTTGTTCCTATTGTCAAGCTCACCTTATCACAGAATGACTTACGAGAATAAAGATACAAATGGATGGCAAAGCTATAGGAGTTTGATATAGAAATCAAGTCTATGAATATCATTTGGGGTCAAGGCATCATTCAACTCATGACTGAACCTAATCCATATATTAAAATTGAAGAGGCATGTGAATGTCATCTATCTAAGGGAGAATGTAATACTGATATAATACAATATCTACTTACAGGTACTTGTTCCCCAAAGCTCAATAGAGAATGAAGGAGAGCTTTAAGGCTCAAAGTTGATCATTATATGATCAAGAAAGGAGTTATCTATAAAAGAAACTATGAAGGTATTTATCTTAAGTGTGTGTCTATAGAGGAATCTAAAGAGATTTTGAAGAACTTGCATTAAAATATAGGCAATGGTCACCTATCTGGGAATACCATAGCCCATAAGATATTACGAATGGGCTGCCACTGGCCAACAATTCTCAAGGATGCTTATGCTCATGTAATAACACTCGAATGCTAATATCTAGCTAAGAGATAAGTACATACAATAATGCCTTTACAACCTTTATTGAAGGAAGGCCATTCACCCAATGGGGTTTAGACTTTATTGGTGTCATTAACCCAAATTTCTAAATAGGCCATAAATTTGTACTCAGTGTTATAGAATATTATACTAGATGGATTGAAGCCATAACCATAAATAATTATAGAGCACAAGATGTGATTTTATTCTTAGAGGAACACATCACATTTATATTTGGTACCCCCATTTCTCTAGTTTATGACAATAGACTAGTATTCATATCTGTTGGGGATCAACCAACAATGTTGATTATAATATGAAAGCAATTAAATGCGAAATTAACCAGAATGATAAGTAACTAGAATCAGAAATAGCAAAGAACAAGAGATATAAGAAACCACCCTGAAAACTTGTATTAAACTCTTTACAGAAGGAATACAATTGAAAAAAACTTTTTTCCTTCCACACCTTTCTTAGATGTACAGATATCTCTCTAGATCTCTTTCCCTCAAGAGCTCTCTCTCTCAATTACAATCAACTCCAACAACCTGGATTGATTCACATATATAATTTTGTACTGTTCTTCAACATTACTCATACAATAAGCTAAGAAGAATTATCTTATTATATAATAATTAGAAAACATGAGCATACAACTACAGCCATTAGATGCACCTCCTAATCAAGGGCTCTAAACAGTCTTACTAATAATAGAGATGCAGACTTAAGACTATCACTTAATCCTAACATGCAAACACTCTGTTCTGTCCATGAAAATAGCTTTCTAGATGCACAGGTGATCGACGTTGGTTCCTGCCTGTTTACCTGTGACTGACGTCAGCCAATCCCTGACCGACGTTGGCATCTCCTGGTCTGCTCCTGATCGACGTTGGTCACTCCTGACCGATGCCAGTGACTGTGTAAACTTGCAACTTTGCAATCTGCTCACTTGGTGAAGCTTTTACCTCCACACCTTAACAATCTCCCACTTGGAGATAAACAGCTGCACCAGTACCTGTACAGCAACATCTTCTAGCTCCTCCATCTTCAACTCAATCATGAAGACCAATATAAGTTGAATGAAGATTCAACTTCTCCTTTGTAACTGGCTTGGTTAACATATTCACATGATTCTTATTTGTATGGATCTTCTCCAGCTTTAACTCACCATCCTCCAATATCTATCTTATGAAGTGGTACCTAAGCTGTATATGCTTTGTTCTTAAATGAAAGGCCGAATTCTTAGCCAAATGAATTGCACTCTGACTATCACTATATAATCTGCAACTCTCTTGCTCTTTTCCTAGCTCTTCCATGAACCGTGTCATCCATATCATCTCTTTGCTAGCCTCTGTGACTGCAATATACTCTGCTTCTATAGTTGACAAGGCAACAACCTTCTGCAACTTTGATATTCAGCAAACCGCCGTTCCACCAACAGTGAAAACATACCCTGTGGTGCTCCTCCTGCCATTTAAATCCCCTGCCATATCTGAATCTACATAGCCATCTAGAGAAGTATCTGAACCTCCATAGCACAAATTCCTACTACTAGTTCCTCTCAAATATCTAAGGATCCACTGAACTGCTTTCCAGTGCTCTTTTCTTGGATTGGCCATATACTTACTTATAACTCCCACTGCTTGGGCAATATCCGGTCTAGTACAAACCATTGCATACATTAAACTCCCTACTGTGGAAGAATATGGAACTCTACTCATGTACTCTACCTCATCATGTGAATTAGGACATTGTTCTTTACTCAACTTAAAATGTCCAGCCAAAGGTGTGCTTACCGGTTTTACATCCTGCATATTGAACCGTTTCAACACCTTGTTCACATAATCCTCTTGAGACAAAATCAACCTGTGATTTTTTCTGTCTCTCTTAATGCTCATGCCAAGGATTTTCTTTACTGATCTCAAATCTTTCATGGCAAACGTGTGAGCTAATTTCACCTTAAGCTCAGAGATATCCTGCATGTGTGATCCTACAACCAGCATATCATCTACATACAACAACAGAATAATATATCTACCATTATCCAATCTCTTAAAATACACATAATGGTCAGATTGACACCTACTATAGCCATGCTCAGTCATAAACCTGTCAAATCTCAAATACCACTGTCTAGGAGCTTGCTTGAGGCCATACAAGCTTTTTTTCAATCTGCACACTAACTTCTCCTTACCTTTGACCTCAAATCCTTCTAGCTGATCCATATATATTTCTTCATCCAAATCTCCATGAAGAAACGCTCTCTTAACATCAAGCTGCTCAAGATGTAAATCTTCAATAGCAACTAAAGACAATACAGTCTATATAGAAGTCATTTTAACAACATGAGAAAATATCTCACCAAAATCAATACCTGGTTTTTGTGCAAATCTTTTCACTACCAATCTGGCCTTATATCTCATCTATCCATTCTCACCTTCCTTTAACATGTAGGTCCATCTATTCTTCAGTGTCTTCTTACCCGCTATCAACTCAACCAAATCCCATGTTTGGTTCTCTTTCAAGGACTCTATTTCTTCAACCATGCCACGCTCCCATTGATTCTTGGATTCTACCTGTATTGCTTCTTGAAAACTCTTTGGTTCTCCACCATCAGTAAGCAATAAATAGAATAATGAAAGAGAATATCAAATTGGAGGTTTACTTACCCTTTCTAACCTCTTGATGGGCGTCTGAGACTCATTCACAACATGCTGTTCACCTAAATTCTCTGACAGTGATCGACTTCAGTCACTTCTAGGCCTGTGACTGGCTGACGTCGGTTCTCCCTGACTGACGTCGGTTCCTTCCTGGCCGACGTCAGTCACTATATGACCGACATCAGTTTCTTTCCTACCGACGTCGGTTCCTACCTTGCTGACGTCGGTCTTTGTGTTTTTTTGTTTGTGATTATTTCTTCTCGCGAGCTCATTTTGGGTCGTCACCTCGTCCAATTCTCCATTGCTCTACCCAGATTGATTCAGCTTCTTGAGCTAATCACTATACATTACTTTTTCATTGAAAATAACATCACAGCTCCTAATTATCTTGTTAATTCCTAGATTCTAAAACTTGAATTTGAAATCATCAGAGCCATAGCCAATAAATGTGCACCTCATAGACGTAGCATCCAGCTTCTTTCTATTTTTTTTATCAACGTGCACAAAGGCTTCATAACCAAAAACTTTGAGAAATGAGAGATCTACCTTTTTACCTGTCCATGCCTCTTCTGGAATTCTACAATCCAGAGTTGTAGAGGGTCCTCTGTTAATCAGGTACACTACAATATCAACAGCTTCTGCCCAAAACTTTAAGGGCAAACCAGCATGCAATCTCATACACCTTGCACGCTCCATTATTGTTCTGTTCATCCTTTCAGCAACTCCATTTTGCTGAGGTGTCCTTGGAACCATCCTTTGCCTATGAATTCCATGCATATAACAATACCAGTTGAACTTGTAGCTGTAGAACTCACCACCATTGTTAGATCTCAAGCACTTCAATCTCCTACTTGTTTCATTCTCAACCATAGCTTTCCAAATCTTAAAAGTCTCAAATACATCAAATTTCTTCTTAATACAATAGACCCATACTTTTCTTGTAGCATCATCTATGAATGAAACATAGTACTGTGATCCTCCAATAGAAGCAACCTAAGCCGGTCTCCACACGTTTGTGTGAACAAGCTGCAACTTATGCTTCTTTTTTGTTGACCCAGTCTTGAAAAAACTCACTCTCTTCTATTTCCCAAAAAACATAGTGCTCACAAAAATTCAGATCTATACTTTTCAAATCTGAAAGCTTACCTCTTGACTTAAGAATGGACATTCCCTTCTCACTCATGTGGTCGAGCCTAGAGTGCCACAACTTTGCATCTACATCTGAAGTAGATAATATAGAAAGAGAATTGTTAGTAACACAATTACATAAATAGAGAGTACCTACTCTCTTACCTCTAGCCATTACAAGTGCACCCTTGGTCACCTTCCAAGATTTAGCTGTGAGAGTTACTGTACAACCCTCATCCCCTAACTTTCTTACAGAAATCAAATTCCTCTTCAAGTTGGAAACATGCATGACGTCTCTCAACACCCATGTGTTGCCATTCTACATTTTCAGCTACACTTTTCTTTTGCCAATAATTTTACAAGGCTCATCATCCCCTAAGTACACTATTCCAAAATCTCCATGGACATAGTCACTAAAATATTCTCTATTAGGGGTAGCATGAAAAGATGCACTAGAATCTAAAACCCAAGATTCTATATTATTATGCAAAGAGAATATAAGAGCATCTTATGTAATACCTGCAACCTTTGCTTCTTCTTTTCCTTCATGCTGATTGTCCTCCTTAGGCTTTGACCAACAATCTCTGCTTATGTGCCCTATCTTTCCACAATTCCAGCATTATGGCTTCCTGCCATTTATAGATTTGGATCTACCTCTCACCTTTGACTTAGATCTTGATCTCCCTTTCTTGTTCTTTTCTTTTTGCCTTCCTCTACTCTCAAAACTTAAAGCATTCCCTGATGTTTCCTCTGTGCTTTTCCTACAAATTTTTTCATTCAAGATTAAACTAACAACATCATCTACTTTTAAAATATTTGAGGCAGATGCAATATTACTAACTGCCATTACCAAGCTATGCCATCTTTCAGGCAAAGAACATAATATTAAAAGAGCTTTAATTTCATCATCAAACACTATTTTGACTGAACTTAATTGATTTACAATTCCATGGAAATCATTTAGATGATTAGATATAGATCCACCTTCCTGCATATGCAAATTAAATAACTGCTTCATAAGATATACCTTATTAGAAGCTGAGGGTTTTTCATACAAATTTTCTAAAGTAGTCATTAACTCTACCATAGACTTTGCCTGTGATAAATTAGATATCACAGTAGATGCCAGACTCAGTCTTATAGACCTCGGAGCCTTTCTATCAAGAACTTCCCATTTTTCATCATCCATGTCTGTGGGCTTCTTTACAATCCCACCTAATGGTAAGTATAGATCTTTCTGATATAGATAATCCTCTGTCTGCATTCTCCAATGTTGATAATTTTTGCTATTAAACTTCTCCATTCTCAATTTACTTTCTTCTGCCATTGCTTCTCCCACTCAAACAGAAATCTCTGTAGAAACTCTTGTGAGTACCTTGTAATCAATACACACTAACCAGATGTGAAACACCTGTTAGTCAACCTGAGCTCTGATACCACTTGTTGGGGATCAACCAACAATGTTGATTACAATATGAAAGCAATTAAATGTAGAATTAACCAGAATGATAAGTAACTAGAATTAGAAATAGCAAAGAATAAGAGATACAAGAAACCACCCTGAAAACTTGTATTAAACTCTTTACAGAAGGAATACAATTGAAGAAAATTATTTTCTTCCACACCTCTCTCAGATGTATAGATCTCTCTCTAGATCTCTTTCCTTCAAGAGCTCTCTCTCTCAATTACAATAAACTCCAACAACCTGGATTGATTCACATATACAATTCTGTATTGTTCTTCAACATTACTCATACAATAAGCTAAGAAGAATTATCCTATTATATAATAATTAGAAAACATGAGCATACAAATACAGCCATTAGATGCACCTCCTAATCAAGGGCTCTAAACAGTCTTACTAATAATAGAGATGCGGACTTAAGACTATCACTTAATTCTAACATGCAAACACTTTGTTCTGTCCACAGAAATAGCTTTCTGGACGCATAGGTAACCAACGTCGGTTCCTGCCTGTTTGCCTGTGACCGATGTCAGCCGATCCATGACCAATGCTAGCATCTCCTAGTCTGCTCCTGATCGACATCGGTCACTCTTAACCAATGCCGGTGACTGTGTAAACCTACAACTTTGCAATCTGCTCACTTGGTGAAGCTTTTAGCTCCACACCTTAACAATACCCTCATAATTCACTGAGTGGGCACATGATAACCAGATCACTATTAGAGCATCTTCTAAGCATTACCTCCATAAAAATGGATTGGTAGAATCAACAAATAATAATTTGATAGACGTAATTAATAAATCATCTAGGGATAAGCCCAGGGATTGGCATATTCTATTGAAGTATTCTCTTTGGGCAAACTGAACCAGATATAATCAAGCCCTTAAATCTTCCCAATCATTTTAAATCTACCAACTTATCAATTCATGTAGGATTATATGGAATTAAGTGATTAAGTAGAGTCTCAACTACTGGACATAATAAAAATGGAAGATTCAAGGACTAAATCCTTACAGGCCTTCAACAAATACTAGGACATAGTCAAGAGGTGGTTTGATAAGAGAGCAAAGGTCAAAACATTTAGGATCCTAGATATGGTGCTTCTTTGGGATAAATCCCATGAAAAGAAAGGACATCATGAAAAAATTTACCCACTATGGATTGGACCATATCAAATTTTGGAGATCCTATGCAATAATTCCTTACATCTAAAGGACTTTTAGGGAAATAAACTCACATATCTAGTCAACAGGTAGTTTCTAAAGTATTATTTCATGGTTGTACCATTTGAAGGTACCGCCAACTGATGAAAGTATATGGTAGAGGTAGGATTATGTTTGATTTCACACTTTCTTAGATTAGATTTCTTGCTTTCTTAGGTTAGATTTCTTTCTTTCTTAGATTAGCTTCTTGTTTTCTTAAGTTAGTTTCAATGCTTTTTAGATTAGTTATTTTGTTGCTTCTTGTGGCAATATTAATTGTGTTTGTTATGGTGTAACCAAGTTGATAAATCAAAATAGATGATCCATTATCTTACGCTTAAGACTTATAGAAAAAGGAGGAAAATTGAAAAAAAAAAGTCACAACTTGGGACCTATTCACCAAATGGGTATATTTTTGTGTTTAGAGTCTTTAGGATGTAGGTATGTAATCATGAACCATTCTAAATTGTGTCATAATTGAATACTTTTACCAGGTATATGTAAGTTGATCTCAAAGTAATTCATATGAATTTAGAATGCTTTTTTCATTTGATCAAGCATATTTATTACATTAAATACTTGTTGAATGTGATAATTCTTGGTATAGATGTAGCTGGTAGGGATGTTTTGGTAATGATTCATTTTATAAACACACCATCTCATTGGGGTTCCATCTCTCCTCTTTCCTTTCAAATTAAAAAAAAGAAAATAACAAAAGAACCAATGAATTCAAAAGAACAATCAAGCTAAAATAATATCTAAAGAAAATCAAAAGGCTCACACGATGACATACGGTCAATGCACTATGCATCATAATCAAGAAAATGAAGGAAAGGGAAGACAGGGAGCCCAAGGTATCTCTGTCGGGGTCATGGATGCCTAGCTAGTAGTAGATAATACCTAAGCTTCCCTTTATTTTATGAGCTTCAACAAAAACTAGAATGAAACCTACAACTTCATCAAGCCTTTGAAAAACTCATCACAACAAGGGTTAAATGAACTTCACTTATATCACACATAGATCCAAGGATAAGCAATCAAGTATGTTGTGTTAATTTACTTAGGAGTCTCTTTCATATTTTTGATTTTAGTATTCTTCTGTGACATAGTTCATGTTTATTTGAGATTACTAACCAAAGTTTTGGGTTCTCAAACACTCGAGAGTATTCCCCCTTTTAAGTCACCATTTATTGTACCTAACATCCCCCTATTCTTTAATAAGAAATGGGACCCACTTTTTTATAGATTATGGCCTTGTTCGTTGAGCCTTTCTTCTATATATTTTTGCAAATTCTTGAATAGATTGATTCTTAGTCTTTGTACTTAGAATAATTTAGCCATTTATCATGGTATTATGAATTTTATGGACTGACTCTATTAATACCTCTTTGAGAATTTTTTAACTATGGAGGTTTTTAGGACTTAGTTTATTCAGAGACTTATTCATTGGGGTTTTTGTTTTGGGCATTTAATTTAGACATTTTCTCCAACAAGTCTGGTTTTTAGTTTTTTATTTATTTTAGGTTTTCTATCTAGGAGTTTCTTTGGGTTCTTTGATTCATTAGGATTTATGCCTAAAACTTATTTGGATTTTGTGCATTGAAATTATATCTTTGAAACTTTTGTTCTGAACATATGTGGTCTTCAAGGTTTTTTGCATTGGGAATTTTGTCCAAAATAATTATCCTAAAAAATATGTATCTTTATTAAAAATTAGATCTTCAGATATTTTGTCTGATAGACTTTTGGGTCTTTAGGTTTTTTGCATCGGACATTTTGTCTGATAGATCATAAATCTTTATATATGTTTTGAGCATTTTGTTCAAACATTTTGTTTGACAAGAATTAGGTCTTCAAAGTTTTTGTTTGGGTTTTTTGTAAAGACCAATCCCAACACAAATCCTGAATACCCAAATCCTAAATGCCAAAAGCTTGTTATACTTAGTTAAATAAAATCCAAAATACTTCCTAATAGTTTACTAAAGCTACCCACCAACTAAAACTAACGAAATTTGAACTATGCAAAAAATACAAAATAGGTGAACATTGTGCATTTATAGTACAAGAATTGGTATTCAATGCTAAAATCTATATACATGACATGAAACCATTGAAGCCTTCACTTCTTATAAACAAACTTGCACTCAAATTCTATTGCTATCCTACATGACAAAATCCCTAGCTACTTGTGAAAGTGTTACGAGTAAAACAAGCAACTAGTAGAAGCATGAATTGTTCATAGAGCATGCAGAACATGTAGAGAAGATTGTAAACACATCTAATTGCATGTAAGGAACAATGAAATCTTCATCTAGGCCATTTAAGGGAATAGTTCCACCATCATTGTTTTCAATTAAGGAATCAATGGAATTTATGTATATCGTCTTCGATGCCACCATATTTGACAATAGGTATGTAAATTATTCATAATTATGGGATGTGGTTGATTTGTTGATGTATTTTCATTGGATGGAAACATATCTCCCTCATAGCAATTGTTCATCAAGGATTTTCTATCTATTAAAAGACAAGGATTGCATTTTGCTTCTACTAAGCCCGAGATGATGCCATGCTTCTACCTCTTTCATGACTTGTTCTTCGCAGGCAAAGTCACAAGATGATTTCTTGCATCATATTGGCAACTCGATGGTTTTATCATGCATTTTGGGAGAAGATTTCCAAAGGTATTTATCATTGCCAACACTAGATGGTTATTTCAATAAGCATAGGTTAGTACAGTGGAATCAATATAATACAAAGGAAAAGCTATTGTCTTCATGGCTTCTTCCAAGTGAGATAATTATATTCAAAGGTAAGAATTCTAAGGGTCCCACTCCTATTAACAAGTTCAAGATGGGGGTGTAGATAGGCATGGCATTCCTCAACAAAATCTATGGCATGCCTAGTATCCATTTTCTCCATTTAGACTAGGTGTTGTTATTACACATGATATTAACTAGTGATACCACATTTGCATTGGGGATACTATTAGTTTTCATCTGAGATAGTAGGTCACTCACAAAGATACGTGGCCCACTCTGGTGGGCCACTTTTATATGATGTCATATCTATTAGATGTTTTTATGGGAATAGTCTATAAAGTCCTCAGTGAGCTATGGATCTCAACCACCAATTGTATTGAAAATAGAATTTGTGATCACTTCAATTTATGCACATTTATGCTTACACTAAGAATATGGTCAAGATTGTCAAAGATGTTTATCCTCAAGTTTGGAAAGCTATACATGGTTCACCATGCCTAGGGTCAGATCTAGCATTACAAAGACAATATCTACAAGAGGTGAATTTCATATATATCTAGATTACACTATCATTATGATCTATGAAAATAGGGTTCATCCCTTATGCCTCCCAAAGTACATACCTAACAAATTGGACGAGAAATAAATTTCTTTCTAGTTATGGTAGAGCACAGAGGAGGACCTAACTAGGACAAAGAAAAGCACATTCTTTGGCAACCATGTGGTTATTGGTAGAATGATATATACAATGAGGAAACACTTTGGAGATGTCAGTGGCAAGAGGAAGATCTATCATTTCCCCATACTTCCACATAGGGATTGGGATCTACATGGCATCATCCAAAAACACATACATGGCTATAATATCCCCTACAATCACAAGCATTATCGTTATGAATTCTTGTTCATGAATGCAAAAAATGATGAAGAAGTCTTGGAAAGAGCAAGATTTACTAGTTTGAAAGATCACTTGAGGGTGATCCAACAAGAACCTTCAATTTATGTGAGGGAGTTAGATGGTAGAATTCCACTTTATCCAAGATAGACACATTTAGACTTTTGGAAGGGCTAATATACAAATAAATCAAAAGAACATGGAAATCCATCATAGGGACACTCTATTAAGCTAAATTTTGTTAAAAAGTAACCTAGGGTGAGTGAACCTGACCCTAGGGGAGCTCAATTAGACCCCATCAATTTGGATTCCTCTAATAAGGAAGAGAAAGTACATGAACAACTAGATGCTAGTGCAATTCAATTGCCTAAAGTTACTTCTTAGGCACAAGATTTTACATAAATAGGGGTAGTAATAGATGAAGAAACTGTTACTAATTTGGTCTGTCAAGATCAAATTACTACCCCTATCATTTGAAACTTTCCTAAATCTTGCCAATATCCTTTTGCAATAGGTCAAACCAATAAATTATGACATAAAAGCACTAATTTTGGTTTATAAAATGTCAAAAAATGGATTGTAAATGGATCATTTTTATTTAAAAAGAGCATTGTCAAGTTCAAATATGCAAATAGTCCATGCACAGGGGGTCAATTTTGAAGGAGATTAAGGATTTTGAGAGCTTTAGGTGGTTTCAAGACCTCAATTTTTATACATAGGGTCATCTTGAATTGATAAATTTTCATGGCCATTGGATGAGTGGATTTACTTTCTATTTTGTAATAGTCCTCAGCATGTTCATTGGAGATCACCATTAGAGCAGGCATCATTCTAGAGTACTACAAAAGCTTCTAAGTCTAGGTAAAAGTTTGAAAAGCATAGGATGATATTTTTACATCATAATAATACCTTTAAAGAGTGTCAAAACTCCAAATTTTAAGAAAACCATGCTCATATAGGGTTTTGCAAGTAAATAAGCATATAGGCCAAAAAGGGGTTTTTTGAATTTTCAAAAAAAAATGTGCTTTCAAAGTGTTTTGATAGCATGGTACAGACCCCATGACAAATTTTTTAGTCATTTAGAAGTATGTGAAGATTTATTTTTATTTTGGTGTTTTTTTCATTTTTTATAGTTCTAGACACCCTTATAAGCCTCCTATTTAGATACTCATATCTTTCACCACATGTAGATTTTGGATAAAATATCTTAGTGTTTTTTAAGGACCCATATTTATTTATAATTCATGAAAAATTGAGACTATTTTAAGAGATTTTATTTATGAATAATCATTAAGAGCGTAGGCAGCTTAGAATGCAGTCAAAACCCCACAAGCAGATTTATCCTTGTGATAAATTTTAATATATTTTGCATGGAAACACAATATTTTTATGTATGTTATGGGGTTTATATTTCTACACAAAATATAAATATTTTGGTATTTGGAGATCTGTACTTTATGAATCATCATTTTGAAGATTTAGCTTCAAAGCCATCCTGAACCCTCAAAAAATCAATTTTGCAAAAATTTGATTTTATTTTCATATAATTATATTTGATAAACCTAAAAAAATTTCAAATTCAATTAAACTTATAAATTATTCCATAAATGTCAATTTTATGCATAGAATTATACGTATGAGGGAATAAATCATGTTTTTTATAGAAAAAAGCATGTAAAATGAAGTAAATAACACTTAAATGAAACACAATAAATGAAGATAAAATAATAATAATTTTTAATCATCCTAAAATTTTAATTTGGTTAGAAACCATCTCAATATTTTGCCAACCAACTTGACAAAAATGGCTAGTCTGCAGGAAAATAGAGAAAAATAGGTCTAGTCAACCCTATTGATTGAATGGTGAGTGCTTTCTCATCAAAATTAAATTTATTGTGATGAGAATAGTTTTTATAGGTATATTTAATTATTTTTTTCAGGTTTAATGGAGTCCAAATGCAATAAAATAGGCTATTAGGCTTAATAGGCTTAATTAGTCAATCAAGCAAGTAAAGAATGGCATTAAAAATATATCAAATGAATTAATTTTTGAGTTACCACATGCCATATATGTTTTTAAAGGGATATATAATTCTCAATTCAATTCATAAGTTCAAATTCATGCAAGTTTAGCTCAAGTTGAGTTAACTAGTCCTTAAGGGTCAAATCTCTTTGGTTGACTAATTTGACTAGTTTCATGCATTTCCCATGCTTTTCATGCAAGATAAGGAAATTCAAAAACTTAAACACAATTTTAATATAGATTTATATTCTAATTTATGGTGTGATTTTCATGTAAGGAAGTTTTAAAATTCAACATGGGCCCACCACTTCTCAATTCCATGCCAAAAATGAAGAATATGTAATTTTTGAAGACTTGAAAGATTTTAAAGCCTTTATTTAATATTGTAAAAAGAATTTAGTCTTATTTTAACTCAAAGAAGACTAATACTTGTCTTTTCCATGTCACTTTGGATTTAGTTAAGGTTTTAGACTTATATATTGGCTTTTTGAAGCAATTTTTCAAGAACTCTTAAACCAGAGAAGAAATTGTAATTGACACCATTTATCAAATAACGAAGATTTTTTGCATATGTTTTTTGGATCAAAATAGAGTGTAATTTAAATGTGTACCAAAAAAAATTGTCATCTAATTTCCCTTTTTGTAGGTCCTTTCGACACCTATTGTGAAAATCTCATCCTCTACAGATCATTTGAAGAGCTAGGATTTGAATTTGCTTTGCAAACTTCTTTCAAGCCTTCTTTTGAAACACTGATGTTTAGAATTGAATGCAAAGTTTTATTTTAGATTCATATGTGTATCTTACTTAGTTTTATAAATATTTAAAAGAATACCAATCATTCAGATGTATCACCTAATTAGATAGGATTTTTGATTTCAATTTCCTTCTCCTTTTTCATCCCAAAAAATCAAAATAGTTTAGTTTTAATAGATAAATCTTAAGGAAACTAACCCTCTCTAGAGGTTCTTCTTAGTATAGAGTCACCCACACTCAAAGAAGATACAATTGTATAAACTAGAGAGAGGGTGTGTTTTACACATATTCAAATAGGGTGCACTCCAAAGTGATAATAGTTTCTGACATACTCGGTGGGACATCATTCTACACACTAGTCTTTAGAGGAATTCAAAAGATCAGTGCAACTTTTAGGCACTCAAATCTAGTTTTGAATATCAAGTATCTTTTAAATATTGATGACTTTCAATATTTGGCTTATTAATGGTATCAAATGGTTTGTTTCAGTAGGGATCCATATAATCCTCACTATGATCAGTATGATCAGCCACTATGATTCTCACCAGGAGTTTGAATATTTATATCAAGCATATATGTAGGATTACTACCCTGATCCTCCCTATGAACAGTCATTCCATCATAATACAATCCCTTAATAGCCTTATCATGATCCATCTTACCCATGTATCCAACCTAATCATGGCCATTTTGTAGCAATCCAATCCATACCAATACTTAAATAAACTTTGGTGAGCCTTGAAAAACATGTATTAAAGTTGTACTCATAGAGCTATTATGTCCAAGATACCCTTACTCACTAGATCCATTATGTGAGAGGGTCATTGAAGCAAATAAAAGAGCAATGGACACCTATTGAGAGAGAAAATTGGGGCAATCTCACTGGTGAGATGATTGATGTAGGTGGTTACATTCAAATTATTGAAGACAAACTAAAAGGCCTTAAGAAACAACAGGTTCAACCTCACTCTTCTTATATTCCATCCATTCCTTCTCAATAGACCATTCCAAGAGCCCCTTTGAGTTTGCCAAATTCTTCATATGTTTCTCAAACCTTTCCAAGAGCCCCTTTGAGTTTGCCAAATTCTTGGAGTTCTATCCATGAAAACTGTCAAAGAAAGGAGATTGTTATGGCACAACCTCCTATTGAGATCACTGACCACTTTAAAGAGAAGATATTCTAAGAAAATATTGATAAGCAAATCAGAGAGTTAAAGTTGAAGACAAGGAAATAGGAGGAGAACTAGAATCAAAAGGTCAAAAAAGAGCCTTTATCTTTTCCATCGTGGAACTAAATCATAGAGTTAAGCAAGAAAGAGGAACAATCAAGCATCACTCAAGATGCTAAATTCAAGTAAGAGATCATTCAGCCTTTGTCCCTTCCTCCTCAAAATACTAAATCCTTTCTTTCATGGAAAGCTATTCAAGAAAAAGGGCAGAGAGATGAGGTGAATGTGATGCAAGAAGAGTAGCCTCATGAGCAAAATCAAGTATCTATGGTTACTTCTATAGATTTTTCACATCTTATTGAATACTTTGAGGGGTCTACCATACCAATCTTGGAGCAAGAACCTCTTTTTTATGAGGCAAGTGAAGAAGATGCAACTAAAGAGATAGAGAATGATGATAATTCTAGTGATCAAGAATAAGAAATCATAGTTGGGACACCACTTGGCAAGGACAAAAATGATTCAATTTTTCATGATGAACAAGAAGATGACTTGCAGGAGGATTCTCAAGAGTTTGTAGAAGCTAAGATAGATGAAGTACAAACAAATATTTATTCAAAAGGTAGCCATGAAGATAACTTACATAGAGCCATTACTGAGATGGAGAATAATTTTGATGAAGATGAAGCAAGTGCAGTAGATGAATAACCTTCATATGACTCTATCCAAAAGGTAGAAATATGTGATCAACATGTTTCAAATGGTAAGATTGTAAATGAATGTCATGTCCTTTCAGTTGATCATGATGAAAAATCTTTTGGGATGACTTGGAGAGTTTTTATGAAAAATTTGATGGTCCATCTCCACCCCAAATGGAGATTGATGAATGTCTTGTAAAGAGGATTGTTGTTGATGTTCATCAGGAAGAAATTAAAGTCATACTAAAGCCATGTTTGGATGCTTATCAAGGATCTATTTTGAAAATGTACCACTCCAAATGGAGTCAAATAAAGACATCAATCCAAGTATACTAGCTAAATTTCCAATACAATCATTGAATGAGAATGTTTCAAATCATGATCAACCTATGAATGAGGTATAGATAACACTTTTGATGCAACAAAGGAGAATATGGGAGGAAGATGATTGGATCTTGGATCCATATCTTCAATCCATGTACCTAAGAATAAAATTTGGAGGCATATATGCATCATCCAAAACACATGAACATATAAGTGCTCCAAACTGTAGAAGAGGGTTATCAAAAGGAAGCAATCATGTTTCAAAGTTCCATGGTGCATCAAATAGCTTTCCATTTGATCCAAGAGGGCCAACAAGTTGGAGGTTAGTTTGTATATAATAGACTTCTTCTTGTTTCTTTCCTCTAAGTGTGTATCCACACATGATTTTAGTTTTTGTTTTTTCCCTTTCCGGTTGTTGTTATCTATTCCTCTAAGTTCACAAGTGCACATGTTTTTTGTTGTTTGTGTCAGTTATCTTATTTGTGTCTTTTCCTGTAAAAGATTCTCCAATATTCAATGTATATCCAATTTTTTCATAGCCAATTTTTTTGAGTTTTTTGACCAGGAAGTTGTTCAACCCTCAAAAGTCACCAAAGTTGTTAGTAATTTGGCCTGTCAAGGTCAAATTACTACCCCTATCATTCAAAACTTTCTTAAATCTCAAAAATATCCCTTTATAGGAGGTCAAACTAATAAATTGTGTCATAAAATCACTAATTTTGGTAAAAAATTAAAAAAATGGATTATAAATAGGTCATTTTCATTTCAAAAGAGCATTGTCAAGTTCAAATATGTAAATAGTCCATGCATAGGGGGTTAATTTTGAAGGAAATTAAGGATTCTGAGATCTTTAAGTGCTTTCAAGACCTCAATTTTTTTTACAAAGGGTCATCATTACTTAATTAACCTTTTGAAAAAAATTAATTTCCATTGGATGGGTGTAGATACTCTTTTTTTTGTAATAGTCCTCAACATGTTCATTGGAGATCACCATTGGAGCAGACATCATTCTGGAGTGCTACAGAAGATTCTAAGTCTAGATAAAAGTTTGGAAAGAATGGGATGATGTTTTTACTCTATAAGTATATCTTTAAAAAGTGTCACAAGTCCAAATTTTAATCAAACCATGCTCATACAGGGTTTTGCAAGCATATAGGCCAAAAAGGGGTTTTTTGACTTTTCAAGAAAAATGTGATTTCAAAGTGTTTTTATAGTATGGTACAAACCATATGATGATTTTTTGAGTATTGGGAAGTAGATGAATATTTATTTTCATTTTGGTGATTTTTTCATTTTTTACAGTTCTAGAAACCCTTCTAAGCCTCCTATTCAGATGCTCATATCTTTCACCACATGTGGAGTTTGTAAAAAATATATTATTATATTTTTAAGACTCATATTTACTTATAATTAATAAAAAATTATACTATTTTAGGTTATTTTGTTTATGAACAATTATTAAGAGCATAAGCAACTCAGAATGCAGTCAAAACCCCACAAGTAGATTTCTCCACATGATAACTTTTCTTATATTTTTCATGGAAACCCAATATTTTAAAATATTTTATGGGGTTAATTTTTATATACATAAATGTAAATATTTTGGGATTTGGAGGTTTTTACTTTATGAATCATCATTTTGAAGATTCAGCTTCGAAGCTCTTCTAAACCCTCAAAAAACTAGTTTTGAAAAATATTTATTATATTATCATGAAATAATATTGGATAAATATTAAAAAATTTCAAATACAAATTAAAATTAGAGAGGATTTTATAAATTTTAATCTTATGCATGGAATTGTATGGATGAGGGAATAAATCATGTTTTTTATAGAACAAAGCATGTAAAATGAAGTACAAGACACTTCAATGAAATATAATAAATGTATATCAAATCCTAAGACTTTTTATTCATCCTAAAATATTAATTTTTTATAAATAATCCTACAATTATCTCAATCATCTCAATAAAAATGGCCAGTCTATAGGAAAATGGAGAAAAATAGGCCTAGTCAACGCTGTTGACTGAATAACGATGTTTTCTCATCAAACTAAAATATATTGTGATGAGAAAAGTTTTTCGAATTATGTTTAATTATTTTTTAAGTTTTCATGACATATTTTTTTAGGTTTAATGTATTCCAAATGCAATAAGATAGGCTATTAGGCCTAATTAGCCTAATAGGCTTAATTGGTCAATCAAGCAAGTAAAGAATGTCATTGAAAATATATCAAATGAATTAATTTTAGAGTTACTACATGAAATATGCATTTTTTTAGTTGGATATATAATTATAAATTCAATCTACAAGTTTCAATTCATGCAAGTTGAGCTCAAGTTGAGTTAACTAGTCTTTAAGGGTCAAATCTCTTTAGTTGACTAGTTTGACTAGTTTCATGCATCTCCCATGATTTCCAAGAAAGATAAGTAAATTAAAGAACTTAAAAACAATTTTAATATGGATTTATGTTATAATTTATGAAATTATTTTCATGCAAATAAGTTTTACAAGTCAACATGGGCCCACCACTTCTCAATTCTATGCCAAAAATGAAGAACATGCAATTTGTAAAGACTTGAAAGATTTTAAAGCCTTTAGTTAATATTGTAAAAGGATTTTAGTCTTATTTTAACTCAAAAAAGACAAATAATTATCTTTTACATGCCAATTTATCTTTATTTAATGTTTTAGACTTATATATTGGCTTTTTGAAGCCATTTTTCAAGAATTCTTGAAGCAAAGAAGAAATTGTAATCGACACCATTTATCAAATAAAGAAGTTTTTTCGCATATGTTTTTTGGATCATAATAGAGTGTAATTTGAATATGTATCAACATACAAGTGGAATATAATTTCCCTTTTTCTATGTATTTTCCACACCTACTATGAAAAAACTCATCCTCTACAGATCATTTGAAGAGCTAGGATTTGAATTTGAATTGCAGACTTCTTTTAGGCCTTCTTTTGAAACACTAATATTCAAAATTGAATGTAGAGTTTTATTTTAGATTCATATGTGTATCTTACTTAGTTTTATAAAGCTTTCAAATAATACCAATCATTTAGGTTCATCACTTAATTAGATAGGATTTTCCATTTCAGTTTCCTTCTCCCTTTTCATCTCAAAAAATCAAAATAGTTTAGTTTTAATAGATAAATCTTAAGGGAACCAACCCACTCTAGAGTTTCTTCTCAGTACAAAGTCACCCACACTCTAAGAAGATCCAATTGTATTAGATAGAGAGAGGGTGTGTTTTACACATCTTCAAATAGGGTGCACTCTAAAGTGATAACAACAACTACCTCAGTCTAGGAAGGATTCTCCTCAGAACCAAAGACTACCATTTTCTAAAAAAGAAAGCCTAGGACTCCCACAAGTAGTCCTAAAATAGAGCAACCTCAGAGACTACCCATAATGATCTAACATGTATAGGTGGAAAAGGAAAAAGAAGATGATTTTGATGAGGAAACCAAGTTGGAGAAAGTTAAGGCTTTGAGCCTTGAAGCTAACAAAGGGAAAGAACCAGCTATGGATAACACCATAAATACTCAGGTACTTGAGACCACTTCCTTGTTTTCTTATTCTATTATCATTTTTGGTTCCATATCTATATCCTCCATTTTAAAAACCCCCAAGGTGGGAGTTTTCATTTCCACCTTTGATTATCCACTCACCAATACCTCTTTCTTGAATTATCCCTTACTCACCCCAAAGGTTGAGAAGGATGTTTCTATTATTGATCCAACCACCACCACCATTGATCCATTTTCCACACCCATGCCATCCACCTCCATCATGGCTACCTCCAATATTCCTTTTGGCACTATTTCTATTAGATAAATGAAAAAGAAGAGGGCATCTAGGAAGGTAGAAATAACCATGGCCACCCCATATCTCCATGTCTAATCCACTCAAATCACACTCCCCATGTCATTCACCACTCCATCACAAGAGACCATTGTCACTAGTTTAGGTAAGGGAAAAAGGATAAAAAATCAAATGGTCAAAGTCCATCCAATCCCTCATTTTGGAGGATTGGATTATCCCTCCTTTCTTGACACCATTGTCAAAAAAGCCAAGAAGAATCAGATAGTTGAGGAGGTTGAATAAGAGGTTGTGATAATTCATCCATGGATCATGGAATTAAGGCCCAAAACCTCTCAATTTCCCATCTTTAAAATAATTGAGCTCCCCTCTATAACAACTTTGTTTAACAAACCATCTAGAATAATTCAAAGAGTGAGGAAGAGGAAGATAGAAGATGATGTAGGTAGGGAATTGATCTTTGAGGAGATGTAAGGGGTATTCTCCCTATCTAAGAGATATAACAAGCAATTAGGGAAATCCCCATATGTTGAATAGTTTAGATCTCTTACTAAGGAACAAAAAGATGCCATGGTGGTAATATATGAAGTCACAAAGATGGATAGACAAGAAGTGGAGGCTGAGCTAGAACAATTGAAGGAACAACAAAAGACTTTGCACATACTAGTTGGTATTGAGGCTGAGGTTCAAGAGATAGATTTGAAATGTTACAATTCTTTAGAAGATTTAGAATTCATGCAAGTTAAATTATTCCCACATGTTACCAAGACTCATGAATTATTCAATTATTTAAAATCTTATGGCAATAAATTGAAAATAATGATTGTTTATAAAGGCAATAAGGCTTATATCCACTTGGATCTTATGACACCACTAAAGGTATCCAACACCCTCAACCTAGTGTTCATCAAGACAAAAGAAGCTCGATAATGGATAACAATAGTTGGGGCTTTGCTCCCAAGTATCAAGATCATGAAGCTCTTATTATTCAAATTTTGGATGATTTGAAATTGTCTAAGGTCAAATATGTTATAGGGAAGTTATCAATAAGATCAAATTTGATCAACTCATTTAGGAGGCCACATATAATATAAAGAAAAGTCTACAGGGGTTACCATTATAAGACATAGAGGCCGAGCTAAGCTTTGCTATATAGGTCATTGAAGTTGAGATATTCAATATCAACTTCTAGGTGCCTAAAATAAAACATGTAAATCTCCTGGGCTAAGTCAGTAGAGTAAACAAACAACCTCTAATGAAATTATAGATCATTTGATAGTAGCATGATGATTCCCACAAATGTTGGTAGGAGATAGAAGTGAAGAAGCAAGATCAAGTTGTTACTTCTAGTGTCACATCAACAATATTAGTTTTCACATCAACTACCATAGCCACTATGCTGACAAAGCTCCATGTAGCAATACAAAAATCAACATAGCCTTGAAAATCTAAGGTTTCTTGTATCAATTTTTTTAGTGGTGTAATATTATATATATATTTTTAGTTTTCTTATAAGTTTAAAACATATTGTAAAGTTTCCTAAATTAATTTTGTATACATGCACACATTAACATGGTATTTGTAAAGGCTAGCTTAGTTATTAACAATTGTAAAATAAAATCTATATGGTTTTGAACATAGTTAAAAATCAAGTGCTAACTATGACATGTAATAAATTTTGCATGAACTTGGAGGATGAGGTGACCCCTTCTCCAAGTCTATTTAAATAATTATAATCTACAATATTGATTTATCATAGAATTTTCATTATATAGGAGTAAACTAATTTCAATTGTCTACTCACGTGTTTGCATATTTTATTTCCACTATTTGCGTAATTATATTTTATTTCTTTAGTTTTATGATTTAATAATCATTAGTGTGCAAAATCTATGAATGGGTTCTTGATTATTTTTATTGATATGCTAGTCTTAGATGTGCAATAGCTATTTAATGATTGGTAACATACATTGATTATTTATAGTTAAGTTAATTGATTCATAATTTTAATTGTGTATAAGTTATTTCTTTTGATATAGTTTTATGTGTGTGTGAAACAGATACCTCAGATACCTCATTAAGCCAAAGCCATAATCTCATGAATAAGGGTGTGAAACAACTACTCTAAAAGGAGTAATATTTAATTGAGTCTTATGAGTTTCATATATCAATATGCCCCTAGAATTATTAACCATGTCTGATTGTGTGTGTAATAGATGCTAGCAATAAACATAGGTTTTGAAAGCACTTTTCCACTTAGGAACCATCTAGGGAACTAATTCTTGAATACCATAGAGTATTTCTTTTCTAACTTACCCTTCCCTCCTTTTTGAGTTTATTTTGAGACCTACCAACTCTAGATTAGTAACTAGCTATCCATCCAACTCATATAGATTTTCACTTCCTTTTTAAGAGACCACCCCTCCATCCAAAAACCTTGTCAATAACCTATATGCCCTACCTATTATTCCATCAACTGGTTGTTAATATCACATACCTAAAACTCATGCCCTAGATTGGATTTCACCTCTATTAAAATATTAAAATGTTAGAGGCTACCTCATTATGAGACTGGTGTGTTCAAACCCTCATCAATAAATCTATTTTAGTTTGACTAGAAATTTGGCATAAAAAATGATAAGTATGATCAAAGATAATAAATTAATAATGTGAGACTGAATGGTTAAAATCATAAAATAGTGAGGGCATGAAATATTAACTCACAAAATTATGAGAGTATGAAATTTGAATACGCATAAAATGATGAGTGTGGGAAAGTAAATACTCACAAAATGGCAAGAGCATGGAAGGTTAGGCCCACTTCTTAAGATGTCATATGTGTAAGGAAATCAAAATCACCAAAGAGGTACTTCAATGTGTGCCACCTAAATACAAATAACTAAATTCAATTTGAGTAACAAGATAGAAACTAGTCAATTACATGACATTATAGATGGGTATATATGGGGAAATTATGAGATATCGACTCATGCAACTTTTTAGGGTTTTTCAACATTAGGGAATATTTAGATTTTTAAGTATTTTTAGAATATTTGAACTGTTTAATGATTTTTGAGATATTTGAGCTATTTAGGGATTTTTTGGAATAAGATATACACGAGTATTTTGATCGAAGAATTTCTAGGAATGGGAATAGACAACTCCAAAAACACTTATCAAAGGAAAGGAGGCTCATGGGTGCATGAACTTGAAAGTGAATAGGGAATGGGAAGGGGCTATCCATATATGAGAAATTTTTATGGAGTACCACCCAACATCAAATTAGAATAGGATACAACTTCCTCTTTTGTAACAATGAATCAAGATGCAATAAGAGTGAATGAAGGAATGTGTTCAAGAATTGATAAGATCTCAAGGGAATAATAAAAGACATACAAGTTGGATAATCAATGACATTTAGTAGTGTGACACTTTTTCTACCAAGATATTCTAAAATAAACCATTATTCACTTTTTCTCTACTCTCTCTTACTTAATGTTTCTCTAATTTACCTATGGTACCTATATAATCATAATTAAATCAACATGATAATAGGAAAGGGAAGTGAGCAACAGTGAAAGGATGCCCACAAGAAAGAGTTGAAAGGAATAGAAAAATATAGAATGGAACATAGATTCCCCCAAGTAGGAATATATATAGATTAGAGTGTGAAAACTCTAAGCATGAAATTACTTAAGATGCATAATATTTATTAGCTCATCTAAATCATCGCCTTCTAGAGTAGCCAATCTATATGCCCAAGACCCATAGGTAGTTGTAATAACAAAGGTACCAATTTGGTTCAAACTCAACTTTATTTTCCAATTAAAAATTTGTATTCTTTTTATTTTATTTGATCACAAGATCACTAAGCTCAAGATCTTAGGAGATAATTCACTTATTATATCCCCAACATAGCCAATTTTGACATGACTTGAGGTGATTTAGGGTAGCTAGCCTTTTCTCATCTAGAAGCTCTAACTCTTGTAATTTAGACACTTATTAGTCTTATTCATCCAAAATTTCTTGTAGTGAAATGCATAGGGATAGAAGCTCAATCTTAATAGGAATAATGGCTTCAAATCCATAAACTAGGGAATAAGGGGTTGCACTAGTAGGAGTGAAGAAGGTATGATACACCCATAAGGATGGAAATATTTGTAGGTGAAAATCATTGCCAAAGGTATTGAAATTATTTTTTAGGATTTTAATAAGATTTTTTTTAGATTCTTCTTACTATCCATTACCTTGAGGTTAATAAGGGGTGGAAAACTTGTGCTTGATGTGGAACTCAGAACAGACAGTGAAGATGTCCTTATTTTTAAAGGACATGTCATTATCTAAGATTATATTAGAATGGATAACATAAATAAAATGATGTGATTAAATATGAACTTATAAATCTACTTACTAGTTATGTAATTTATAGGGATTGCATTTACCCATTTAGTAAAATATTCAGTAGCAGTAAGGATATGTTTGTGACCTATTGACAAATTTTGTCACCATTGATCAAAGTTACTTATGTCCAGGTTTTAAATAAGACTCCATTAATTATTTAAGACTAAATATGTTCTCCAAAACATTATATAACCTTCATCAATCCAAAACCATGCTCAGTAAAAGCTCACAGGTCTAATTTTTGGTAGAGGTTTCTTCTATTTATTTAACAAGATAGTAAGGGCAATTTTCAAATGTTTTTTTCATGAATAATAATAATATAATGTTCTAATGGTATTATGGTAATATAGGGTACCCTATGGCCTAAATATTACATGTATTTTTTTAGGTTATGCTTAACTTTATGAACAATCATTAAGAAGAAAAGGTGATCTAAAGCCCTTCTAAAACCCCAACATTTTTGAGTTAATTGTTGTTAAAAAAAATGAGATATTATTATTCATAAATAACATTCCTAAATATTAATAAATCAAAATTTTAATGTAAATAATGGATAAAGGTAAAGGTATAGATTGCAAGGTTTTAAGCAAGCAAGAGAGACATTTAGAAAAGGTGTTCTTTGACAGGATTAAGAAATTGTTTGAGAATATATAATGGTTTTAATGCTTATATGTGTTATTTAAGTCCTAATTAAAAACTAATGAGGTATTTAAGACTCATAAAACTCAATAAAATGGCAAAACTCAGACCTACAAACATTCAAAAATGAGAAAGTTCAAGTTAGGAAACACTACAAAGTGCATATTTTAAGCTTTGTTGAATGAAATATCTTAAAACATGGAGGTATATTTTGATTTATTTTAATTTTTAAAAGTTTTTTCATGTTTTTATTTTACTTTAGGAGAGATAAAATGGCAAAACATAAGTTTGTGCATGAAGGAAATTAGGGTTTCTCACTTTTTGCTCATAAATGGAGTTAGAAATAAGTGTTTGAGATCCTTCCAAGGGAAAAAAAATTATTTAATAGTGTATATAATTAATTTAAATGTATAAATAAATTATAATTAAATGAAAATAAATTCAAAATAGGTTCATATTAAATAAAAATATCTCCAAATCACCTTGCAGACAATAAGCAGGCACTTTTTGTGAATTTTTATTTGAGAGTTTGGTGAAACATTTTCAAGATTTTAAAACTTTTAAAATTATACACAATTTATAATTATAAAATAAAAATATTATGAGTGTCTAGTGAGGCTTAGAACTCATTTTAGACCCCCAAATCCAAATTAGGGGTTTTTGAGGCCTAGAGAGCATAAGAGAGTAATTTTTGAAGTTATAGGTGGAGTTTAGAGATAAAAATTTGCTTGAAGGTATATGTAACCATGGTGATGTTGTTAAAATCATATTTACACTCATATATTCAAATAATGAAAATTCATCAAGTTACAGGTTCTCACTATGCATTCAAGAAGCTTTTTAAAATAGAGAAGATGTACACTTCTAAGAAGAACTACTATGGAGAGTTGTTATTATCGTCATAAAATGAACTCTTATTAGGGATATTTCATTAATTTTCCAAAAACATCAACATAAAATATCTCAAATTTTATGACACCTTTGAGAATAATACAATTCATAAGCTAAATCAATGTATTAAAACCCTCATTAACCTTGCCTAGTCAAACACATGTTATCTTTGTTAAGTGAAGGTCAAGAAGAGTTTAAGTGTTTTTTTTAAAAAATGGACTCAATTTTGTAATAATATTTAAATAAAATAAAAATTCAATCTCTCTCTCCTAATTTACCCCCCTTGGAGATAATTTTAGAAAAGGTCAAGTAAAATTTCAAGATGCATGTAAGATAGTTGAAGTCAAACTCCAAGATGCATTCAAGATAACTAAAGTAAAACTCCAAGATGAAAGGTAAAGAAACAGTGAAAATGATTTTGGAACTGGAAGAATAGTCTGGTTCTTCTTGTTGGTTATGTTATTTGGTCATGTTCACTGGTTTTTTGTAATCTTCTGTCTATGGTGTAGCCAGATCTATGTTAAATTTGGGTATTGACCTGCGGTCTTTTTGGTGGTTTCAGGTCCATATAAAACCTGTTCTTGCTACTTCTCTGTAGTAGTTTTTAGGTTCTGCCTGTGGTCGTTGATGCTTTATCTTTCTTTCCTTGTATTTGGGTTTTGGGGTCCCTTTAAAACCTATTTTTACCTTAATCTAAAACTAAAGTAAAACTCCAAGATGCATGAAAGATAACTAACTTAAAACTTACATATGCATGAAATATAAAAAGGATTTAATTTAAAGTCTCAAGGAAATTGAACAATCTCTTCATAAGGAGTTAACTAAAGATGATCAAGATCTCTTCAAGATTGAAGACCATCAAATCATGCAAGAACCTTTGAATTTTCAAAACAAATAACAAGTTGATCTCTATCTATCCTATGACATATTCCAAGAATATAAATTTGAAACTCAAAATTTACTACGTATAAATTTGTAATTTGGGTGTTTGAGTTTAAGTTGGAGTTGGAGTTGAGTTGAAGGAAGAGTGAAGTATGACTAAGATGATGACTCATCTTTAGTTTGGGCTTGTTTCTTCTCTCCTTGATTATTTTTTCTATATGTATATTCATCTTAGAGAGGTTATGATCATATTATGCTTTGTATATACAAAAACTCTACCAAAATTTTTATTACATCACCTTTGAAGCAATAAAGAGCTAAATTTTCCTTCATTTTTAGCTTGTTCATGAAGTGTGTGTCTCATGTTCATTGATGTAACTTAGTGAATGATTGTTTTTCCTATGTTTATGTCTAAAATTTCACCTTTATGAATAAAATTATAACTCTTTAATGTCATATAAAGTTTATAAGTCATATTTATACCTAATATGGAAGTGAATTCAACCATTGTCCATTACTTCCATGCTAGTGTGAATGTTTCTCAAGACCTGTATCTAAAATACTATTGCAAGAATCATTGTTTGAAGATGAAGTGAATGTGTGAAAGTTATTTATATTTAAAAATGTGTCAATTATAGGCATAATTGACCTTTACATTTGTTCATCACCCTAATTTTTAGTTTTCATGTTCAATTTTAGCTTGTGTATTGCTCCTTTTTACCCTTTTCCTAAGTAAAAAAATCATAGAATTAGAGAATTTAGAGAGATATATGTGAGTGTATCAAAGGGAAATAGAACTTTATATATATATATATATATATTCTAAAATATAAGGTAACATACACCTTTTATAGTTTTCATTGTGTCAACATAAGTGAGAACAAGCATACATTCTTACAAGGGTGCACTTCTTAGTGATAATAGTTTCTGACACACTAGGTGGGATGATAGCTCAAAATATTGCTAAACATTAGTGTTGGTTTTATCAATTTGTATTCAAATAAATTATTTTATTTCTTATCATCTAGTGACTCCAAGTTATATATAGTTGGTTTAATCAGTCTAGGTTCTTAAAAATCATCAATTGGTATGTATTTTAATCATCCATGTTATGAAAATACATCTTTTGTACCATAATATCCTTCATATCAAGATGAAAATATTTATAAATTCACCTCAATTAGCACTAAAACAGTAGGATATAAATATTATCATGATATTTACCCCCCTCCTACCCTTATTCATGATTCTAATCAGCCTTGGCAAAGTCATTTTCTTTCCAATCAGCCTAAAAAAAGTGTGCAAGAGATAAGAATTTATTTTGAGAGATAATGTATGGAGAGTGATAGGGAAGAGGAATACAATAGGCATAAATAATAAATTGCATATTAGGCCTGTATACATTAGCAAGAGATAGAATAATTGAAGAGATACATTGAAACTACAAGAGAATAAATGCAACAGTTATCCATAAGAACACAACAAATTGAGTTAGTTCAAAATCCCAAGTTGGAAAAAAAAACTAGAACCCCTTGAACCTTCAAGAGAGTCTAATTACTTAAAAATTCCAATTTTTAATAATCCTAATCCTATGAAAGAGCCTATGTTTGTGCATACTTCCACCATTCTTCCACAAATATTTTAAGCTCCTCAATCAAAGAAGTTTTCAAGTTTCTCATCTATGCCTCATATGCCAATCCAAAATCAAGAGAGAGAGAAGGTTGTAGAAACCAAACTAATAAATTGTTAAAGTTTATTTATCCCCTCATCTAATCCTCATATGTAATTTTTCCATGAAGATCAAGGCATATCATAATGTGAGAGATTAATTTTTGAGTGGAAAGATAAGAATGAAGCATCCCTAACACAAGTGTCTTTTCCTCCTTTTCATATAATTCTTGAATGAAACTATTACTTCCAAATATCAAATTATTCTTAATTTATTTTCAATATTAAATCCCATGCAATATCATTGCATAATTCACTATATTCCTATGCCACCAAATAGAACCTATTTCCCTCTGACCATCTCCCTTTTTGAAGGAGGATGTATTGTATGGAATTCAAAATAAGAGCATCTAAGTGAAGAGAATAATTTGTCAAGAGAGGATAATCAATAGATGTGTTGGTCAAATGATCTTAAATTTGGCATAGAAGAAAATCATGTTTCACCCCTTAAAGAGCAAAATCAAATTTTAGATACAAGTGAGACTCAAGAAGTCTATCATGAAGATGTTTAAGATGACATGGTAATAACTATTGAAATTACAAAAATGGTTTCACAAGGTAACATTCCTAGACATGATCTATGTAAAGATACAAAAGAATATGTTGTGGTTCCTAGTGAACTTCAAGAAGCTACAAGTGAGGATAAGAAAGTTTTGATGAAGAGTGGTAACATTACCTTGAGTTGAATCAAGACATTGAGACTCTTTGTAGGCCTACATCTCCTTGTGAAGACATTGACAAAGTGGTTGCCAAGTTTTGAAAGCATGTTCAAGAATATTTTGATCAAAATATATCAATAAGACCCTAATTAATTTATTAATTAGTATTTTTAGCTCCTTTAAGATCTTCAATAATTTATAGCAGTTGAAAATTAAAGTGACATCTCTCAAGATGTCATAGAAAGCTAACAACATTATTCTAGTGAGCCATTAGAAGCTAAATTTTTAATTATTTATATGGATCATAATGTGACTACATTGGAGAGATTTATTATTGTTGAATATCAAAATGAGGTGAGAATTTAACCACAAGAATATTTTTTTTATATTGGAGATATGTTTGCTTCAGTTGATTCACTACGAAACAAGCCAAAGAGGTTGACAAATAGGAAAAGAGTTGATCCAACTAGAATGACACTCAAACATTAGCTTATTACTCATATTTTTCAACCACATGGAGAATAAATGAGACATTTTTAATTTGATCTAGGTGTATTTTGATTTTTTTACATAGTTGTATTAGTTTTCACTTTCCTTTAAGTGTTATCTTGCACATTTTAATTGGTAGTTATTTTTGTTTTCAATTCCCTAAGTGCTTATGCGCAAGAATTGTAGCTGATTGAGGGAATTTTTAGTTTCATATTTGGTAATAGTTTCATGACTCAATATCCCAATGGTTAAGGCTACTATTATTGAGTGTTTAGTAGGCAAACATTCTGGTAGGGTTGCCAAGAATGTTGATAAATTTTACCATAATTAGTCAAAGTTACTTATGTGCATTTTTTCAAGAAGACTCCATTCATGGATTAAAGACTAATGAGGTTATCCAAAAAATTATATAATCTTAATAAATCCAAAACCATTATAAATAAAATCTCAAAGGTCTAATTTTTGGCAAATGTTTCTTCTAATCCTTTAACAAGCTAATTGCAAGCTAGTAAGGGAAATTTTCAAATATTCATTCAAAGAAGGAGAATAAGATTTGGTTCAAATGGTATAATGGGAAGATATATGACCATTTTTATTTAATATTCCATTCATTATTTTTAGGTTATATAGGCTTAAATTTATGAACAATAGTTATGAATAAAAGGTGCTCTAAAACCCCAATACCTTAGTTTTAAGAGATGTGATTGTATTTTTGAGTTATTTTTTAAAAGATAAAAGTTTTTTGAAATATAATTTGGAATAAATAATTTAAATAAAATTTAATCAATTAAAAATTTAACGCAAATAATGGATAAATTTAAAGGTACATGTTGCAGGGTTTTAAGTAAGCAATAAAGATAGTTAAAAAAGGTATTTTTAAAGAGGTTTAAGAGATTGTTTGAGCATATCCAATGGTTGGAATGAATATATGGGTTATTTTAGGTACTAATTAAAAATTAATTAATTAATCATGACTTATAAAACTTAATAAAATGGCAAAATCAAACCTATAAGCATTCAAACATGAGAAAGTGCAAGTTAAGAAACACTAAACATGCATATTTTGAGTTTTATTAAATGTAATCTATTAAAAACTGAAATATAGTTTTTTTTTATATATAATTTAATGTTTAAAAGTGTTTTAATTTCCTTACTATCTACTGTGAGATATAAAATGTTAAAACACAGGTCTATACATGAAGAAAATCAGGGTTTCTCACTAATTTGCTCAATAATGGAGTGAGAAATGAGTGTCTCAAATCCTTCCAAGGGAAAAAATGATTTGAGAGTGTGTATACTTAATTTAAACATATTAATATATACTAATTAAATTAAAAACAATTCAAAACATGCTTAGATCAAAGAAAAACATCTCCAGGTCACCCTACAGGCAGCAAATAGGCACTTTTTGTGAATTTTTGTTTGTGAGTTTGGTGAAGCATTTTCAAAATGTTAAAAAAATATAGGTATTAAACATTTATACATATAAAATTATAATATAATTATTTTATATTTATTCATATAACTCATTTTATACCCCCAAATCTAAATCAAAGTTTATTGCGGCCTAGAGAGCACAAGAGAGCAATTTTTGAAGTTGTAGGTGGAGTTTGGAGCTAAAAATTTGTGTGAAGGTATGTGAAATTTTTTTTATGATATTAAAATAATATTTAAACTCATTATATATTAAAATAATTAAAATTAATAAAGTTTTAGGTTCTCACTATGCATTCAAGAAGCTTACCAAAATGGAGATGTACACTTCCAAGAAGAACCAGTATATAGAGTTGTTATTGTCATCTACAAATGAAATATTAGTAGGGATATTTCATAATTTAAAAAAATAAATAAAAATACAATATCTCCATTTATATTCTACCTTTTATAATAAGATAATTCACAAGCTAAATCAATGCAATAAAACCCTCAATAACCTTGCCTAATCAAACACATGTTATCTTTGCTAAGTGAAGATCAAGAAGAATTTAAGTGTTTGTTTTCAAAAATGGAATAAAGGTTGGAATAAGTTTTAAATAACATAAAAATTAAATCTCTCTCTTATTTTTCCCCCATTAGATCTAATTTTTAGAAAAGGTCAAGTCAAACTCTAAGATGCATGCAAGATAGATGAAGTCAAATTCTAAGATGCATAAAAGATAATTGAAGTCAAATTCCAAGATGAATAAAAGATAAATAAATTCAAACTTAAATTTGCACGAAAGATAAAAATTATTTAATTAAAATTCTCAAGGATATTGAACAAGCTATTCACAAGGAGTTAATTAAAGATGATGAAGATCTTTTCGAGATTGAAGACCATCAAAGCGTTCAAGAACCTTTGAATTTTAAAAATAAATAAAAAGCTGATATATATCTCTCCTACACTATATTCCAAGAAGATAAATTTTAAACTCAAAATATACTATGTATCAATTTGTAAGTTGGGTGTTTGAGTTGAAGGTTGAGTTGGAGTTGAGTTGAAGGAATAGTGAACTATGACTAGGATGATGACTCATCTCTAGTTTGGGATTTTATCCTCTCTCCTTGGTTCTTGTTTCTAAATGTATATTCATTTTAGAGAGATTATGATCCTATTATGATTTTTTATATGTATAAAATCTATCCAAAATTTTACTACATCACCTTTAATGCAAAAAAGAGATTAATTTTCCTCTATTTTTAGGTTGTTCATGAAGTGTGTGTCTCATGTTCATTGGTGTAACTTAGTGAATGATTCTTTTTTCTATGTTTATGTTTGAATTTTTCATCTTTATGTAGAAAATGATAACTCTTTCATGTCATATTAAGTGTCTAAGTTTTATTTATACCTAATCTAGAAGTGAATTCAACCATTGTCCATTCATTCCATGCTAGTGTGAATGTTTCTCAAAACCTCTATGTGAAATACTAATGCAAGAATTATTGTATTAATATGAAGTAACTATGTGAAAAATTTTTATTTTAAAAAGTGTGTCAATTATAGGTATAATTGACCTTAACATTGGTGCATCACCTTAATTTTTAATTTTCATGTTTAATTTTAGCTTGTGTATTTCTCCTTTTACCCTTTTTCTAGTCAATAAATCATAGATTTAGAGAATTTAGAGAGATCTAAGTGATTTTACCAAAGGGAAACATCAATTCATATGGACATTATATTCAATATAATATCATCCACACCTTAGATATTTTCCATTGTATCAACAAAAGTGAGAACAAGTGCACATTCTTACAAGGGTACACTTCTAAGTGATAACATGACCATCAAAAGAAGTAGGGTTAATGTTGCCTATGAGATCGATCCCCCATGTTAAAAATAGCCAAGTTATTGTTACTATTTATTTTTATTATGCCAAATCATGAATTACATTTCCATGTTTTTGACATGCTAAACATTTCTTTACATAAGCACATGCATCTGCTTCAATAGTAGGCCAATAATAACCAGTACAAAGGAGCTTCTTAGTTAAGATCATACAACTAGTGTGTACCCCACAAATCCCTTCTTGGCTTCCCTAAGTTCTAAGTCATATTCTCATATATTTAAATAGTGAAGCAAAGTTCCATTATAGCCTCTATGATAGATCAAGGTGCCAATTATGGTGTATTGGGAACTATTTTGGATAAAATATTTTGTTTGGTTATAGGATAGATTAGGTGGAAGGATGTGGTTTTAAAGATAGGAAAAGATATCATTATACCAATTGGATTTGGGACCAACAATGACATGTACCATTTTATAATGTGAACAGTTATATGCTTGAGTAAGAATATGTTCAATGATAAATTGATACTCTATGATAGAAGAAGAAAGTGAAATCATTGAACCAATAGTATCCATATCATCAGTTGTCTTATTATAGACTCTAGGAATTTATTCTAACTAAATGGATTCAAACTTGAGTTTGAAATCATCCACCATAGTCTTGTAAGGCACCATATTTTCATCTTTTGTTTGATACTAATCAGTGACTTGATTGATAATAATTTATAAATCATGATATACTTTCAAATGGTTAATATTTAATTACAATACAATAAAAATTCTAGAAATCAGAGCTTCATATTCAACTATATTATTTGTGTAAAGAAAGATAATGCAAAAAAATTTAGGAATAATAATGCCTTATGGTGTCCTGATACTGAATCATATGATGTGAAAGAACAATTGAAATAGAGATTTCATTATTTGTCTTCAACTAGAGTCATAATAGACTCATCTAGAAAGTGCATTGTAATAGAAACAAAATCCATTAATGGTGTTTCAGCCAGTTGATCAACTAAGACTTGTCCTTTGATTGTTTTTTGATGTGTGTATTCAATATCAAACTCACTAAGCAACATAACCATTTTTACGTTTGACCTATGAGAGCTTCTTTTGCCAATATATATTTCAATGGATCCACTTTGGAAATCAATATTTTCTTATTATTTAACATGTAATGTCTATGTTTTTGGTAATAAAAAATTAGTTCAAGACACACCTTTTCTATTGGAGTATAATATTTTTCATAAGAGACAAATGTATGGCTTAGATAATAAATATCTCTTTATTTTCTTTTATCATCATGTTGAGCTAGGAGTTTCCCCAAAGCACTAGAAGTAGTAGATATGTATAGTAATAAAGGATTCCTCAGCATTGCTGGAATAAGTATAGGAGGATTTTATAAGTATTGCTTAAGTTGCTCAAAATATTCAAGGCATTCAACATTTCATTTAAATGTAATGCCTTTATTTAGAATATGTTGAATGGATGACACTAATAAACAAGTTGAGATATGAAGTGTCTAATAGCCTAGATTTAACCTATAGAGTGTGAAGTTACTTCAGATTGGAAGGAGGTGGCATTTCAGGAATATCTAGAACTTTGGTTGGATCAACTTCAATACTCATACAAGATATAATTAATCCTAAAAAAATCTAGACAACTTTAAAACACATTTATTATGGTTAAGAAACACTTTATACTTGTGAAGCTATTCAAATAATATTTATACCATTATTGGATGCTTTGCATGAGTTTTGAATTTGCTCATAATATCACCAACATAGTATTCAACAATGTCATGCATGAGATCATGAAATACAAATTTCATTTCTCTTTGATAAGTGGATCCTAAATTTTTCAATCCAAATGGCATGACTTGATAAAAAAATTTACCCCAAGGGGTTGTAAATGTTATCTTGACTTGATCCTTTACAATGATCTTAATCTAATTATAGCCTAAAAATCCATCCATAATGGATAATATATCATATCTAATTATTAAATAAATAATCATATCTATATTGGGAAATAGAAAATCATCTTTAAGATAAGCTTTGTTTAGATCTCTAAAATCCATGTAGATTCAGATGTTGATTGATTTCTTGCTAATAGGAATAATGTTTATAATGCTACTGAAAACATCCATGAGGACTATCACTACTTTGTCAAATATAATAGGTACAAAAACATCCTCATCCATAGCCCCATATTGTGTTATGTCCATCACAAGATCAATCTCATCAATGTCAACATATCCACCCCAAACCATTTCAATGTCCAAAGGTCCAATCAACTCCTCTACACTACACATCTATCCCTCAAGATAAGCCAATATATAGGGGAACCTCTAATTAAAACTCGTAATATGTGTCATACATCCTTCAAAGTAATAGTAACCTCCCTTGTTAGTAACTAGAAGTTAAATGTATGCAATCTCCACCACTCTGCTAAGGCACTAAGGAGCACCTAATTTTCTAAAATGCTTAGTATCCTCACTATGTGAAAAATACCAATCATATCAAAGAACATAGGCATCTCAGCTATCCACCCATCAAGCTGATGAAGAATATGTGAATGTCCCTCATGAGCTATCATCAAATCCACTTGATCTTATTATTTAGTAAAATTCAATCCAATCAATCATTTGTTACTAATTCTAATCACATTTCTAAATTCCAATCACATCTATTTTTTAGCAGAATCATTCATCTAGTCCTATTCAACTTTAACAATCTTTTTTATTTGGCTCTCTATTTAATTTCTATTTCTATGTATAATTAGGATTATTTTCATCATTTTTTGGTGAATTCATTAGTTAGTAGGTCAATTTCACCATTCATATGATGAATTCACTATTAAATATGTTTGGGACCATTTTGATGATGCTATGATAGTTTTGCCAAAATTCTTAATCATATCACTATTCTCAGTTCAATTTCACCATTTAGATGACATCAAATTTTTCCTAAAATTTTCATAATTCTAATGAAAAAATCATCATTGTAATAAATAAATTTGTCATTTGGGTGGGACCAATTCACCACTTTATGAAATCACTTTGTGCCATTTTGATGTTTAGCCATTTCTCCATTTTCATGGATGAAATCACGAGTTCATAATATATTGACCAATTTTGTCATTTTTAATGATGAATTATCCATTTGCATGGTTAAATTAATAAATATTAAAATAGTGAATTCATATTTTTGACAACTAAAACATGCAATAAATACTATTAAATGCAAAATTAACAAAAAAAAAAGGTACTAACTGGTGGTCCTATGTCTTGTGGTTCCCTATGCTCTCAAACCTAGTTGAAAGTGCCCTCGATCATGGTCTATGAGCTATTTTATCCAAGTCACTCATGTTTAAAATATAAGAGGTAAATTTTTAAATGATAGGGTGAAAATAAACCATTTTACCCACCAAGGTGAATCTATAACATTTTATTTCAAAATTTTCTCCCTCCATTGCATTATTTTTCTTCTTTGGAGGCTCATTTTTAGCCTTGAGATCCATTTTTCTTCCCATTTTCACCTATCCCTCTAATTTTTATCCTCTTCTATCATTTATAGTTTATTATTTCATCATTTTTGGGGTTCACTCAACTAAATATTTTATTTATTCTCCCCTTGAGGGGGTATCCAAGGCTTAACAAGCATCATTTTGGGGCACATTTGATCCCATTTGCTAGTACTTTTAGCAAATTCATAAAAAACTAATATCTGTTAATTTTATTATATGATATTTTTTACTAATTTTTATTCTTTGAATTTTTTTTCTTTATCTATATCTCATAGTGCCTTTTTAAATAGGGGAAAATGTAGACACTCCATTTTTATCACTTTCATGTCAAGTTACAAAATGGAATGACTTCCTATAATTACACACATATGGTCCAAAATATTCTTTTATTATAATGTACATATTTGAATTCACCTTTAGACACCTTTAGGTGGGACAATTCACCATATTAGATGTGTTCAATTATCATCCTCTGGTCAATTTATCTATTCAATTATCCTTCTAGTCATAGTCAATTTCTTTGGTCAATTCAATAATTCATCCTTTAATCAATTAATGTTATTAATTCCACTTCTCTAAATCATTCTTCTAAATTATATTTCTATTAAAAATATAATTATAATTTCTTTTAATTTAACTATTTCCTCTTTTTCCCTCCAAAAGGGGTATCTTCAAGCAAATAAAGTATCTTGAGATCCTATAGAATATTATTTTATGAGATAATTAAACTAATAAGTAAATTAATATACAATATTATTATTCACCCTTCATCTTAGAGACAAGATGAAGGGCCCACAATGAATCTTGTGTGAGATCATTCTCAACCCTTCATATTGGAAACAAGATGGAGGGTCCATATTGGTGATCCATGTGTATTCTTGGGAATAAATCTCCCCCGTAATGTTGGAAACAAGATGAAGGGTATCTATTAACTCTCATTTGATGTTTTAAAATATCATCCTCCACCCTTCATGTTGATTAAGATGAAGGACTCACGCTAGTGATATATGTGTTGATCCATGTGCACATTTAAGGACTCACTTATATAGGTTCATTATAAATAAACCTCTTTGCTCATTTTGACTTCAATATTAAGGGTCCTCACCAATATAGGTTCATTATAAATAAACCTCTTTGCAATGTAATTCAACATGTTCAAGATATATAAAAAAGTCCTAAAATTTTATAGTGCTAACTTATTCATCAGCTTTATACTTGTGATCAATGTAACATGGTCCATAACTTCAATAGAGATGTTTAAATACAAATCATCATTGACAAATATCATTTGATGTTATATCCAAGCCGTATTCTATGAAAATATGTTTCTAATGGAGATCTGCATGTTTCTAGTTTTAATCTAATGCATTATTGACCAATATTTGTATGCTCATGATATCCTAGGTTCCAAGCTTTTTTTCATTTATTTTTGTGTTATTGATTGACTAAAACTAACTTGGTGAAAATATAGCTATGTGATATTCCTAATGATGCATATGTCCCGCTAGGCATGTCGTATGTGTCATTAAAAATCTTGCTTAGCTATATTTTCATAAAGTTAATTTTAATTAATAAATAACAAAAATATAATTGAAAACAAGATTGGATCCTAAAACCTTATGAGCATATAAATATTGATCAGTAATGTATTAGATCCAAATTAGAAACATGAAAACCTCCATTAGAAACATATTTTCATAAGATTTATCTCAGATGAGTGTCAAATGATCTTTGTCAATGTTGATTTGTATTTAGACACATCCATTGAAGCTATGAACAATTTTAAATTGATCATAAGTACACATTTGATGAACAAGTTATCATGATAAAATACTAAGGCTCTGATATATATCTTAAACATATTAAATTACAATGCAAAGAGGTTTATATATAATGAACCTAGATTATTAAGGACCCTTCATCTTGAAATTTAGATGAATGGTTGTAAGTGAGTCCTCAAATGTGTACATAGATTGATACATGGATCACTAATGTGATCCATTCATCTTAATCGAGATGAAGGGTGGAGGATGATCTTTGAAAATATAAAATGATAGTTAATATAAGCCATTCATCTTATTTCCAAGATGAAGGGAGGATATTTATTTCCAAGAAGACACATGGATAACCAATATGGATCCTTCATTTTATTTCCAAGATGAAAGGTTGGGAATTCTCTCACACAAGATTAGTTTTGGTCCCTTCATCTTATCTACAAGATGAAGGGTGAATAATAATATTGTATATTAATTCACTTATCAATTTAATTAGCTCATAAAGGAATATTCTATAGTATCTCAATGTCCTTTCTTTGAATGAAGATGCCCCTTTTAGATGGAAAAAGAGGAATTAATTTAATGAAAGTAAATTATAATTATATTTTTAATAAAAATATAATTTGGAATAAATATTAGAGAAGGGGAATTAATAACATTAATTTAACAAATAATATGTAATTATTGAATTGACCATAATATGATAATTGACCAGAGAAATTGACTAGAAGGATAATTAAATAGAAAAATTCACTAGAAAATTATAATTAAATAGATCTAATACAATGAATTGTCCCACATAGAGGTTCCTCAAGGTTAATTTAAACACATACATTAGATGAAAACATATTTTGGACCACATTATGTGTAATTTTAGGAAGTCATTCCATTTTGAAACTTGACACGAAAGTGATAAGAATGGAGTCATTACAAATAGAGCTAAGTGAAAATTTTATAGTTATCATGGTCATCTTAAGCCAATATTATTACTTTTTGTGTTATCAACATAATTATAGATTATCATTACTATGATCTAATGGACTTGTACTAAGTGTACGCTTAATACTTCTGCACACTCAAGAGCATGCACGAGGCAATTACTAGTTATACCATTTCTAACTAACCCTAACCCTTATTATATTAATTATTTTTACTAAGGTGAGTGTGTAAGGAAAAATGTGTGATTTTATAGAATATAAATTATAAAGGTTAAGTGTTAGATCATGTGAAAGGACTAGATTTTGGGTGACCCATAGACTAGCCACCATTTTGAATCCATTTTTGAGACCCAGCTAAATGTTTTTATTACAATGATGAGTAAAGATGATGTACTATATTTAATTGGATACTATAAATTTAGATATATAATTTAGAGAATAAGTTTATGATACACCATATTTGTCACATAATTCAATATCCAAGAGAATGGATGGAAGACAACTTTCACAAAAAAAATTATGATGTGTTTTTCTCTAAACTTCTGATGCATCTTAATACATGGCTTGTAGCATGTGTTATGAAAAAGAGGAAAAATTATGGATGCAAGTACCCTTAGACTAAATAATATTTGTAGTAGTTAAATAATCTACATGTAGTGTGGACTAGAGATATTTATTTTTGTTTTTATATCACACTATATATATGCATGTTAGAGTTTACTTTTTCCATGTGTCCTTGTCTAGAGGAGGTTGAATACCGTTATGTTTTTAAACCTAGATTTTCATACCTAAGATATTTATCATTGTAAATAAATAATTTAACGGTGGATAGTGGAATAAATATCATGCCAATGGTCATATAATTATCTATATGTGTGAGTAGTGTATAACTTAGAAGGTGGAATGGGCATAGTCTCTATAAGGTATCAAGGAAGAAAATTATTCATTATGGAGAGGCTCGATAAGCATGAGATCTGAAGGAAAATATATAATAAACTTTAGTGAAAAGTGATATCCAAATGGGACCTTAAGCAAAGGGGAGATTTTGACTCAATAGATGCCATGTGGAATGAGAATGGCATGAGGAAAACTCCCACATAGAGAATGTGTGCTCCAATGATGAATAAATGAATGTTAGTGAACAAAAGTGATTTCTATAGGAATAATTTGAATTGCCCAAGTTAGGATACATAAAATTATAAACTACAAAGGAAATTCTCATTTCCCATCTACCTAAAGTGCATGCTCATGTGTTTTTCTCATAAACAAAATAAATAGACCAAAACTTTAACCATATATAGACATAAGAAGGTTTGAATAAGACAAGGGATAAAGTAATGTGATGAAGTATATCATTCATTACAAACCATTCATACCTATGATACCATATCCCACATGAATTTAGGCCTATTGATGTCTCTAAATGCACCACAAAGGTTCTTAGTATTCAAAGAACACTTATCATTTTAGAATTCCAAGAATTTAGAGCATGAGTAGCAGGTTGTGGCAACTTGATGTCACTTGTGAAATAGTAGAAGAGATATGTATGAGTGTTCCAAAAAATTTATAATAAGTGATGGTTGGGATCCATCATGGTCTGTTCCTTTTGAATTTCATAGGATCTATATTAACTCAATGAATTATGATCCAAACTTAAGCTACGAATTAATCTAGAGTGTATATTTATAATGAAGTTTAAACTGAAGTGATTTGGTGTAAAAAAAGGAGCAAAGAGAAGGGTAAGGGAAAAAATAAAGTGAGTTATTTCTTATCTTAGTATTGAATATTATGACAAAGCATCAATTGTAATTGATTATGCATTCAAACCAATATTTAATGTAAAATAGCCTAAGCTCATATTTCACTACATACTAGGAAAACTTAGAAGGATAATGTAAAGAATCACAAGTAAGAACCTAGTTTACTTTTTAAATATTTACTAATATAATCAAATAGAATTTGCACATCTAAATACAGAGCAAAATGAAGTAAAGAAAATCCAATATCCTTCAACTAATAAAGCATATACATAAATTAGAAACCTTGTGATTATAAAATACAACCCAAAATTCAAAGAAGCTATTCAAATTTAAGACATAAACTAGAAATTGAGAGAAAAACTATGTTAGCAATTAACATATCAAATATGGACAAGATTTATATAACTCCTTGATTATATTAATTGCTCCAAGTATACAAAATTTTCTCTCTTTTACAAGATGGTGATACATGCCTTTTATATAAAGATAAGGTAGTACACCAGTCAGCTACAACATATAGGTGTATTAAAGATAAGGACAATTATCCTTCTTTAGAAATTTCTAAAATACACTTATCTTTCACATTCGAACTGACATAGGGGAAATATGCTAACAAACTAGAATATGCCTTATAAAAGAACATTCCTATTTTAAATATTACAATTTTTTTACAAAATGAATATTATCTATTGGGTGGGCCTAATGCTTTGGGGGTCACCTATTGATCATGTAGTAGTTATATAGCCTTCTGATGTTGATCTTTGATGAGCTCCAAGTCTACAATTGGCTTCATGAGGGAAACTTCTTCTTGGTAAGCTAGGTCATCTAGATCTCTGTCATCTCTAGCCATAGCTTCCTTGATACTCCTATCCTCCATAATATTTTCTTTAGCATTGAAAATCATGCCTATAATCCTACCATTATCACTATCTGATCTACCCTTGCTCTTGATTTTTACTTTATTCATCACTAAAGTGACTCTATGCTTATATTTTGCATCATCAATGATCCCCATGCCTATAGTTTTAGTAGGATTAACTAGCATGGTGCCTATAAGCTGCTCAATCCTAGTGATTAATTATTTATCATCTACCAAGAGTTTGTTTAAATTCTTTGACCATGCACTTAAACTCTAAATTTTATCTGCTATTATTCCTAATATGTAGTTTAGGTAGGCCAGGCTGACAGTTTTGAACTTAGGGATTATATCCCCAATAAAAATGCCAATGAGGTCTCTTATTTTAGTCTCAACCCCTTTCCATTCTATCATTAATTCCTTATATACCTCACCTTGATGGCTTAAGTCATCCTACCTTAACTTTATTATCCTCAAAGAATTATACATATCAAAGAATGAAGCCTCAAACATGTCAATGATGGCACCAAGCATTGATAAAATGGCCTAGGTCTCTAGGTTATACTTTTCCTTCTCCAAATTATGGATTATATATTTCATCCCTTGGATCCTAACCTTTGCTTGAGCTAATTGAGTCTCAATTAATCTCTCAACATCCTTCTCATGAGTAGGATGTTCTTCTAGCTATTGTCCTTTAACTAAGGTAAAGCCCATAAAAGGTTCCACCTTTTGAAAGGTGAAATATTTGGTTTACACCATGGCCTTCCTAGTGGTGACCCTTTCAAATCTATCCATCTTTGGATTAAATTGGATAGTGCTGACTGGCTCTATGAATTTGGGAGGTTCTGGGACCTCAATTCCAATGTTACTTAGTGCTCCAAGAGAATCCATTTTCTTATTCTTTAGCCATCTGGTAGCCACTATCCTTCTTTATTCCTCTTCCTTAATTATAACCCTAATCCATGGATTAATTTCATCATGTACTTCAATGTTGAAAGCTTTTGTTATGGCCCATGAATGGGATAAAGAAGGGATCTTTTGTAATTTCCCATAAATAAACCAATCAGGGATGACTGGTTTAAGAATGGGGAATTCTTCACTAAATAGGTTGATGTCGGTAGTAAGATATGTGAGAGTCAACCTTGGTCTTTTGGGTCTAATGGGGTTTAATTCCATTTCTTCCTTCCTCTTTTCCTTAAGAACCACTAGGATTAAATCAAGAGTAACCTATTTTCCTTTCTCTTCTCTAGGCTCCCCTACTTAGATTTGAGTCTCTTCAATCTATTCCCCTTATTCATATATGCCATATGCCTTTTTAATCTCTTTAATGGCACGCTAAAGTGTCTCATCTAGTTCTAAGGCAATCATATCTATATGTTCAACTAGGGAAGGTGGTACTTGTGACAAGGTTGAGGATGAGGGTCCCTCTCTAGGTCTCTCTTCTAGCTTCTCCTTACCATGGCCTTGTTCATCCTTTGCATAATTTTCCTTTTAGGTTATGGCTAATCCACTTGAGTTTGTTCTTGGGATGGCCTAGATGGTCCAGGGAGCAAGTTATATTGGAGAGGATGCATCTGCCATGCCTCTTCTATTGGTTTATCATCTTTTGTTAACTTATGCTCAAGCTTGATATTGTAACCCTTGAGCCTAGTTAACACTTATTAAAATCTACTTGATGTGATGTAGATGGTGTCATGAACACTAAGATAATGTATATATATATATAGGTTTAGGTAGCTTCTCTTTCAAATGATCACTCACTATGTTCCTAGGATCCCACATTTTGAGCTCATTAAATTGAAACTCAAATTAGTCCCTATGTTTGGAAATGATTTCTAATTGTTTCAAATATTTTAATAAAATACTTATAATGATTAGAGGTGAGGGATGGAGAAGACCCTTCATATTTTCCTTATAAATTCCATCAACTCCATTGATGAGTTGGGAGGCAATCTCTTTTTTTGCTAGCTTACTTGGTACATACACATGCAATCTATAGGGTGAGCACATGATTCTGTCAATCCTAATAATTTTGTAGTTTAGATAAAACCAAATGTCTCCCATAATTTATACATATTTTTTGATCAGTGGATGGACCCTAGGTATGGGAAAACCTATGATAGCCTCTACTAGGATTGGGTATACATAGTCACAAATAAATTGCATGTGGTTTCTATATTTGAAGATGTGTAATTTTGAGTAGTGATGGAAAATGGTGGTTTTACCCTATGGAGACCAATTATTGATGCTAGGTAAGTTGATGGAAGCAATTAGGGCATCAAGTAAATAAGACATCATGTAGAATTGCTTACCAGTATTCCTCTTAATGGCAACAAACTGGCACCCTAGGTGAATGCTAATTAACTCTTCAATAGGAGGGGTATGTTTTTCCTCTATCATGAAATATACATATGAAACCTAGGTCATGTTTACATATGTGGTGGAAGGGGTTCTTGATGCTCAGTTTAATAGGGTCATGATTACCCAGATCCCTTCCCTAAATTGTGAAATTAGGATCTTTCCCTTAGGATCCATAAACACATGGTTCCCTTGGAGAAACCATGGTTGAAGGATGGTGTCTAGGTCATATTTTATGGTCCACTCCTTGATTTTGGGAAGGTATACATGGGGAATCAAGAGCTTAAAATATTTTTCAAAAGCCACAGGGGAAATGTAAGTGACCTTCATAGAATTTCCTTCATAGATGATCCACTCATTATCTATCCTACAATCCAAAAATATAGGAGCAAGCACATCAATACAATGAAGTATGAATTAGTAGTAGCATAATGTAAGACATCCATCTAAATAAAAACTAGGTCATAATGTTTTGTACTAACCGTAACAATTCTCTATTCCTCCTTAGTGATGGGTTTTATCTCCACAATGGTGAAGAAGAGTTTAGACCAGTTCTTACATCCATTGTTTAGCATGATAGTATCTATTTTGGTGTCCTTGAAAATACTACCTTAATTATCTATGGATAAATAGAGTTTTGTCTCCATTTTCCATTGTTGTCTTGAGCCACCATGATTCCTAATTATAAATTAGTTTACCCTAGATTGTAAATTGGTCTCTATGGTAGCTATTTTGCACTCAAAAACACAATTAAGATTCTTTCAAATTGAATTGTAACTAATTGAGTTCATGTAGGTCGCCTTTTATGTAAGTTTTAGGGTTTTAAGGCTTTAATGGTGGTAGTTCATCCAACATTCAGCTCATACATGTTTAGGATTTGATTTGGACCTATACCTTTATACCTTCACATTTTTAGGTACATGAGATCTTTTGTTTTGTCCATTTTTTCTTGCATGGAGCTTATATGGCAATGATCTAGACCTTTCACAACATTTTTCATAAATGTATTTTAGCTTTAGCCATTGGCATTTAAAATTCCTTCTTTTATTTTGTACCATTGGATGAGGATCTTGTGAGTGACCATGAACCATTGATCATGATTCGGGTCCTCATTTGGGATTATCTCCTTTCTATACCAAGACTCATGATTGTGCCACTTGGCATCTTTTCATGCCTTCTTATGTTCCATATCCTATGTCAATCCTTTGTTGAATGAGTATTGGCCACTTGGTGAGCTTGTAGGCCTTTGAAAAGTCATTGGCACTTTTGTGCCATTGGATCATGAATCATAATGAATCATGGACCATTGGATCATTTGTCAGTTCTACTTCAAATGTATTTTCACTATAAATCAAGCATACTAGCTCTCAAGACTCCATTGAAAAATCTATGAGGTCTTCACACCATTAGATCATCTTCCCATGATGAAACATGAACCATTGATTTATAAAGATGCCCAAGATTTAAGTTAGCATATTATTAAGGTAGGTACTTAGGTTTAAACCTCTTAGGCTAAGGTTTATTTCATGTTTATTAAATATGAAATAAACTTTAGTCTAAAGTGTTTATGCCTAAGTTTTCTAGATTTATACAAAGGATACCATGGCTAAATATTTTAGGCCAAAGTTTATGCTATGTTAAATAAACATAATGTACACTTTGAGCTAAAAATATTTATGTCGAGCCTATAAAATATACTCAGAGGGATCAAAATGATATAATGGTCTACTTTAAAATAGGGTTTTATTACATTAACAAACACACTAAAACCTTTGGTTAGAAATATTTGGTCTAAGTTCTATGTTACAAAGATCCTTTAAAATAAGACCTGGTACAAGTCTATATCTTAGGGTTCATAGTATTTGAATAAAATGCAATGGGGACCTTAAGGTATAAACTTGGACTAGGTTTATTTTTCATATGATTATACCATAAGACCATTTTAATATGTATATTGAATATTTCCAGTGTTTGATCATCTTTCAAGGGATTCCAGTCATCTTCAAAACAATTTACAAGCTTTCTAGAAACATTTTGGAGTGTATTTTAATCCTGAATAGAATAATTCATTCACTTAAATTTGATGGTCTCATGGATGTCAAATACATCCTCCTAGATATCAAATTATAGTCATGTGAATGTCAATTTTAAGATAGTGAAACTTTTAATTTTATGGGCTTAAAGTTGACAGTCATGAAGACATTGAATACATCCTTATAAACATCATATGATGGTTACAAAAACTTTAATTTTAAGCTCATCAACTTCATATGACCCAAAGTGATAGTGCCACTTGGCACTTCTATGGGTATTCCCAAGATCTTAAACTTAATTCACTCCATTAGATCAAGATCTATGATGAAGTGAGAGTTGCAAGATTGTGATCCAAGAGCTTGCTCATGATTGGTCATTTTTGTTAGGTGGGCCCCTTTGATTTTAATCTTCAAATATAAGAATGTTTTGTGTCACTCTCATAGAGATCTTAAGCTTCTAAATTTTCCATGATGTCTTTTCTCTATCTGATCTTTGGTCCATAATGAAGCAAGAACCATTGAGCATGATCTAGGAGCTTTAATATGATTGGTCCAAGTAGCTATGTGCAAGATTCTATTGAGCTTCCCTTTCACCATCTAATTGAAAGGTTGTGAGGAAGAGAGAACCATTAGATCATGTAATTTGTATGCCTTTTAATCCAAAATTTAGGTCCTTTTCACTCTATTTAATCAAACCCTATGATGAAGCATAAGCCATTAGATTTATGAGATGCAAGGAAGTTAAGCCAGAACTTGGGAATAAAGTAAAGACTTGGGCTTAGAGTATTAAATCTAAGGTTCCATTCATATTAATAAATATTTTAGGGCCTTAGGTTTAACCTTTAGGCTAATATTTTCATCAAAGGGACCGAGCTAACATAAAATTGGACCTAGGGAATGGGAGCTTAGGTTAAGGTGTTAAGACTAAGGTCCTGTTTGTATTAATAAATACAATGGGGCCTTACGATTGAAACATTAGGATAAGCTATAAATCAAAGGGACCAAGTTAAAAATTATTAAAAAGGGTACCTTGCAAAATGAACACTAGTCAGGCATATAAGGAACTTAAAATGGGAAATAATAAAGGGGACCAAGCATTTTATGCTAAGTTTGAGTCATGTTTAAAAGACACAATTAAGCTTAAAACATGAATTCTATACTTAGGTCTAAAATGGATTTTTAAAAGGTTCCCACCAATTTGGTTCCCACCAATATTCAAGTTTCAAATGAGGGTCTTCCATGAGTTTTGGAACATGAATTTCTCAAGAATAACACAATGAAACCTACAGCTAAAGACACAAAGATCATTTAAGTAATGTTAAAAAAAATTAAAGTAAAACATAAGTAAGCTTTCCTTTGATAAAGTGGATGATATTCAAATTCTAAAAATGATTTGAACATTCCATATCTTCAAGGTTTCTCAAGGGTCCCAATTTTAAAAAAATGGGGGTATGTTAGCCTCAACAAGGCTTATAATTTTGGGTGTGCCACTAGAAGAAGGGAGTATATCCCTTTAAATGAGTAGTATAACATAGATTTTAGTGGTAAGAACTATAATACCATTAATTGCTCAGTAGGCCCTCTAAGTAGTTAAAATATTAGTACAACCTATCATGGGAGGTGATGGAATAATGATGAAAACAAGATCAATATAAATCACTCCTATAGTAATTTAGAGTTTGATCATGCCTTTTATTGGTGTACTAACACAACATGTACTATAGGTGCCTATTATGATTGTACTTACTCCCAAGTTTTTCTATGAAATGTCCTTGATTTTTCTTAACTATTAAGGAGTGGATAATGTTATGGATCATGTCCATAATTATGATCTCATATGGTGGGCCAAATTAGTTACACTATAAAAACATAAGGAAAGTCAATTTTCCATGACATTGTTGGACCACTTCCACACTTGGTAGCATAAGCTTGATCCGAGTCAATCCATTATGGACTATGGTATCCTTAAGGAATCATTTTTTAATTAATTTGACATCCCTAAGTTTGAGTATTATATTATTATTACATTGAAAAAAATTAAATAAGACTTGATGGAGAACATTCATTCCTATGATGGTAGATTTAACAATCTAGTGTCTAAACTCTCTTATGAGCTTCATCTAGTATAACAAGTACAATGGTTCATTGGAGGCTTGTTTGAATAATTTTGACGTGTCTTATCTATGAATACCTTCACTAATCCTCAAAAGGATATGGAGGAAACATTAATATATGAGCCCATGGGATGGACATAAGATTTATCCCCTTCATGGAAGTATAGATCACCTTAATGGCTTCTCAATTCTAGAATCTCACCACCAAAATCATTCATGATACTAAAAGTGGACTATGGTGCATGATTTATGAGGTATAATGGCATAAGTATAATAATTTCCTAAGTTTTAATATTCACACCTTATTATCTTCATTCAAGATTATCCATGAGGGTCATGACATGCATAATTTTCCTCTTCTTCAATGTGCAAACCAAACAAAAATTTCCATATATTTAAATATTTGTGACACCTCCACTCACAAAACCAAATACTATAGTATGATTGATGATATCCACAAAAGAAGAGACCAAGGTGTGTGAAATTAAATTTCATGGCCCTCTAACTAGACATATGGTGGTTATGGGAATCACTGAGCATACAAGGTTCATGGTAGTGGCAGATGCAGAGGTGGAAGCTTTCCCTCATGCACTTGTTATAAATTTAGCTCACTAGATCATTATTAGCATGATTACCTAATATATCATACTTTTGGGTATTTCCAAGGAAACCACAATGTCAAAGAGTTCTTAGACCTATATGCAAAGTTGACACATAAGGAAAGGCCTAAGAAGGGTGTTGGTATGATCAGGGTTGTGCATAACTTAGGATAATGGATTCCAAAAAACCAAACTAAGAATATTACTAACCTTGAGGTGTAGGTAAAAAATCATAGTGGAAAAACTATACAACCAATAACCACTCCCACTGAGAAGGTTTAGATGGGGTATGAGCTAAGAATATCTAAATAAATAGTGGTGCACCTTGGTCCCTCTATAAATTCATACCCATATAGATCACACCATAAGTAAGTTTTATGTGAATCCATTGATGTCATCTAAATTTTTTAGGGTGAGCGACAACATATGCATGACTTGGAGGAGAAGTCAAGGAAGGATCTCAAACTCGAAATGCAAGATGATAGGTAATAGGATGAATTTTTTGATGTGCTATCTCTCTTTCACATTAAGGGAATGGTCCCTATGATGAATAAAATTTTGTCTAATTATAAGGAAGGTATCCCACTAAGGTGTCAACATCATATCTATCATGAGGGCACAAGTTGAGGATAGATCATAATGTAAGCTATGACTAACTACTTATCATGGATGTCAATATCAATGGATGGTTGGTGAGTGACATTATAGTATACATAGGTTCTAAAGTTAAAATTCTCATGGAAGATGCTAGGAACAATAGGGGTAGTCCTCCCCTTTGACCCTCACCTCATTTTTTATTCATGGCTAAAAAAATTGAGATCAACCCTTAGGAATCCTTCCCAATACTAGTATTAAGATAATGGGTGCAAATTTTAGAGTAGACTTTTAGGTGTTTTAGATTTTTGAGGTACATAACTACCTAGCCTTTCTTGGTATGTTGGGGTTCTATACAAATAAGATAAACATGAACTTCGATAAATGTTACATGAGATTTTATAATGGTAAATAGAATATAGTCACCCCATTGTTAAATTATCAAGTCCTACCTTATGTTGAGAGTGTTTATTTAAAGGATGAAATAGACAACATCCATAATATCAAAACACAAAGGAAAGAACTTAGAGCCAAGAGAAGAAGGCATTCTGACCTAGGACAAAACATAGTTTATTTATGACACCATAACCATTACCTATGACCAAAGGGTACATGAGTCATATTAGTTAACTAGGTATACATGTGGTATAGTGATGAAAAAACCCTAGTCTTCACATGTAAAACAAACCTTGCATGTGATCATAAATCTTGCTTAAAATTGCAAGCAGATATGGATGTCACACACCACCACCTCCAAGGTTTAAATTTCTCTAAATTCTCAAAGGAAAACATTTTTAATTTCCCAAATATGAAATCTCCATAGATGTCACCCCATTTATATAATACTTGGAGGTATGTGTCCCCAAAGAAAAGGATAACATATATATAGTGTACACCTTAAAGAGAATTGTTGTACATTTATGATATACACACAATCTAAGTCTTCCAACTTTTATGTAAGTAAATAATTACATATACTTAAGGTTTTATTATATTAATGACTAAAAAGGGTCACCCACTTAAATAGGTGACTGAAATGCACAAGTACATATCTATTAATGTGAAGACAAGTGGATAAGGCACACACCCTATGTCATAGAATATTTATGGCTTCATGTTTTCTATTAAGACCTATAGACTTAGGCCCATGAATGGTACATGTTCAATGAGATGTGATATGAGACTATAAATTAGATAGATCTAAAGGATAATTTCACTCATACTTTTTCCTTCTCTTCATCTAATCTAAGACTAGTTGAACCACTACAATGTGTTCATCACACCGTAATAGAAGATGAAACTATCATGGAGGAATGAGTAAAGTATATGTGTAATGAGAAGGAACTCACCATGCATATGTTTTTTCATGATTTTTAGTTAAATAAAAACCTTGGTGAAGATGATGAGGTAGTCTAGATGAAGCATAATTGGTAATCAGTGACCAAGAAGCAAAAACCTATGCATGAGCTAGAAGAATAGCCTAAAGAAAGTAACCTTAGTCACTTAAAATTTTAAAATTCTAAAGGAGATTTGGAAGTATAACATGTGAAATATGATTGAAATAAGTGCTACCATAAACCCCTAAATATGACTAAGGTGAAAATTGGTTTAGAGAAGGAACCCAAGATCACCACTATTGGAGATTATAGTTTGAATGCAAAGTTGGTTCATATCATAGAGACAATCTAGGAATTCTAAGACCTCTTACATAAAGGCAACCAATAAATAAATGTAGTGCACCCTTCATCAAGAAAAATTAAGATCAACCTAGTTGAGGGTGTGTGGCCCATGAAGAAGTAGCCATATAAGATAAATTCCAACCTGTACGCCAAGGTAAAGGTGGAGACTAACAACATGTTGGCCATAGGAATAATCTATCTAGTTAAGGATTCTGAGTGGGTGAGCCAAATGGTCATTATCATCAAGAAGTATGGGTGCATATATATGTGTGTGGAGTATCATCTCCTCACTATCCATTCAATGAAGGAATTCTTGAGGGAGTAATAGGATGGGAGGTTTATCATTTCATTGATGGATTCTCAAGCTAACACAAGGTGAAAATTGTATGCAATGAATTAGGATGGATCTTCAACTTGTCCTACTTATTGGATTACAAGATTGAAGAAGGTAATCTTACCAAAACAATTCATTACATGTCTATTTATATCAATACATGAATGATTCAGATCTGTTAAACCTAAATAAGGTATCTTTTACCACACAATACCAAAGGAGAGGGTTCTAAATCCTCTAAGAAAATAACATTATGCAATAACCATAACTAGGCCTACAATAAATAAAAGAGATCTAATCCAGTTATCACTAAAATTTGTGTCACAAAGTGGGATATTTAATAATAAATAAAATAAAATGTGCAAAGATAACTCTACTCAAGTCAATGTACAAGTAAACTAAACAAGGAGTACAACATTCATCCTAATAATTTGTGTAACATTTAATATAATAAATTAAAGAGTAAAATTTAGGAATACTTACCTTTAATTGAACCTGTCATGCCTTAATCTTTCCCTTGGGAATGGTGCTTTGCAAGAGGTTGTTGTGTCTTTGTAAGGATCACACTATAGAAATTAGTTATAGGCTCAAATACTCCTAATTTGCATCCAATAATTTCCCATAAGATAATACTCTTCCCTTCAAGATAAAACCATAATCACTGACTCAAGTATAAAAATATTAAAATTATGAGTTGTAGTGTATATAACCTAATTTGGTCAAACAAACACAAGTACTATGTCTTTTATCTCTCTTTCATTGAAAGGTCTTAATGACGAATGTGAGTCTTATTCACATGGTCATTTTGGTCTTTTAATCTTTTTTATGACTTGTTTATCCTATTTGTTTCACCCCCAATGGTCATATATCATGTTATCCCAGTTATAGGGGCCTTTGGGCCTAATTACCATAGTCAATGCTCTAGTTTTTTTTTATCTTAGGACATTATCACAATATTGGACACTAGTGAAATGTGCTAGTGTCCACCTTAGTTCTAGTGTCCAATAGTCACTTTTTCAACTTGTCACAAGTCCTTACCCTTTTTTGAGTCTCTTTTTATGATTTTATCTTTATTTTTACCTTGTTTGCCAATGAACAAGTGTCTCATAGTCCAATTAGGCTCCTTCTATATAAAGAGCCTCATAAACCATTTTAAATCTATAACTTACTACTTTAACACATAAATACTTAAAAATAAGTCAATAATATAGCTCATCACTATGCATATTACTCTACAACACACATAGACCCACATGCTTGATCAAAGGGCTTAAGTAAAAGTCATTCTAGAATTATGTGTGCATTAATTATGCATGTTTCTTAAGGCATAACTACATGTGATTTGAGACCCCTATCATTAGGTTTAATGTAGGTAATGACTAGGACAACATGGGTTTTTTCTTATGCAATCATAACATCCCATAACCCATATTTTTCCTTATTTTTGCATTTAATTCTATTTTTTTTTCATGTATGTGTTCATTAGAGTTTTTGGTAAGATATAGCCAAATAGTGACATAAAAGGATGATCAAAGACTCTTAAGCACATCTATAGACCCTAAAAAATCCTCATAACATCCCTAGAAGTCTTATGACCTATGTCCCTAAAAGGACACTAGCATAATTCCTTAGACATAGTGTAGTGTGTTACTATATCTCTAACTACACTGTTGTCGAAATGCAATTTTATCTCCAGTTCTAGAATGAACAAACTCTAGACTGAACTCTAGACCTATTTTAGCCCTCCCATCATCTATTGATGCATGTTTCACTCTAGATAATTAGATTTTCTCATTGCACTTACTAATTCTATTAGCAATGGTAAAGGGGTTATTACTAATTTTGGTAAAAAGGAGAAAATAGATATGTGAGGTGTCAAAAAGGAGTTGAAAGGTCATAAGGAGTGAAGATTCATAGAGGAATGTGAAGAGATATTTGAAAGCCTTTATAGGAAAGTGTACAGGAAGAATAAATTTAGACCATTTGTGTGAATGAAATATATTATTTGGGTCCCACTCATTTTATTTTTTATTCTTCTCCATCTTTGTAATTATTATTTCCCATCATTAATGGTTTATAGTTGCAAATCTAATTTATTATTCTTGTCATTAAACTATGTCAACATTAGTGTGGATGATATCTCATTCAAGATCATATTTAGATATTTTGATACAATTTAGAATAATGTTTTCATAGGTTTATATCTCCTTATGGTTAGTTATGATTATTTTATTTCTATTTATTATTATTGGTGATGAATTAGCAGAGGTGGAAATAGGGATCCTGAAGGATTTATCAATGATGAGCCTACAAGATACCTATTTATACATATAATATTCTACAAAGGTTTTATTTTAATAAACATGGAATCCATTGATCAATCATTTTCATTTTGAGATGGATTTGTAAGTTATCTTAAGATAGGATAGACCCAGCTCAGATGGAACCATTGATGAATCATTGTATGTGCTTGATCTTATTTCCTTAAATGGAAATGGTTCAGAGTCACTGGACAAAATTTATTTAGACCTTAGATCAGGGCATTCAAATAAAATAGGAAGATTTGATATTATATCATCTATTTCATGAATAACATTAGTGACTTTTCTTGCATTTGTGATGGGAATATAATGGTATACTAACTTGATGAAGAGAACCATGATAAAGAGATGATAATCCAAACTATCAAGAGTAGTATTCTAGTCTAATAAATTTATTATGATCAAGGTTAGCATGAGGGTAGTGAATTTTTTTTTGTCCCTCTAACCACCACCATCACGGAGCATCTCGAGATGCTCGACTCCAACCACCATGGATCATCTCAAGCTACTTGACCTCAACCACCATGTTATCAATTTCTACATCTGTAATTATAATAAAACTTGGTGTTATTATTTTTAATATCAATTGCTTTACTTTATGAAAAAACTTAAGGGTTATTTATTTTTAAGGAGATGGGATCCACGTCCAAAATAAAAAATGAACATGCAATCATAGGTAAGGAGTAACATAATGGCTTATAATATTAACCTAGAGTAACAACTCAACTAACACCTACATATGACTTTCTATTTTGGTTTTTCATCTAGAATCAACTTCATTTAATACATCTTCTCACTAGAAAACTACAACAACATGACACATAATTATTTCTATGATTTCTTATTCTATTTTATTTTGGAATAGTTTCAAGACAAGTATTTATAATTTTTAATATTATAAATGTATTTTAAGTTAGAGAAGTTAATTGTAAAAGAGAAAAATCTCTATCATGAGAGTCCATGGAGAGTAGGAGTAGGAGTAATTTAGGTTCTCAAATGCATTTATTATGGATCAAAATTGTAAAAACTTGATTTTTTTTAGTCATTGTGTGTCTCAAGGCAAGACACATATTTATTTTGGTGAGTTTTATCAAGGTTAAAGGGGATATTATTAATTTTATTAAAAAATATAAAATAGATATGTGAGGTCTAAAAAAGGAATCAAAAGGTCATAAGGAGTGAAGAGTCATAGAGGAATGTGAAGAGCTATTTGAAATCCTTTATAGGCAAGTGCATGAGAAGAAGTAATTAAAACTATTTGTGTGAATTAAATATATTATTTGGGTCTCACTCATTTTCAAGTTTGTTCTTATCTATATTTTTATTTATTGTTTCCCATCATTAATGGTTTATAGTTGAAAATCTAGTTTAGTATCCTTTCCATTAAACTATGTCAACAATTTCAAGTAAATTAACTTATAGATTTATTTGTAATATATGTAATTACTCTATATACCCAATTCATTTAACAACATATGATTTACACAACTAATTCCTAAAGAGTTAAAACATTTGGTGAACTTGACTTACTTTGAATATTACTTAATAACCCTTGTTCTACCCTAGGGTTTGGCTTCTCCATTCTTGTGCACTAAATTAGGTTTTATTAAATTCTAGTTTTTCCTCATTTTTTTCACATCCTAACTCATCCATATCAATTCCTCTATTAGGGTTTAATTAATTTAAAATATCTTAATTTTTTTTATAAACCCTCCAAACCCTAGATCTACATACTTGGTCCTCATACACTCAAATATTATCCCTTAGGGTTTCAATTAAATTTTTGATTTTTCCCTATACATTTGGATAAATATTTCACATATTTTCAAATATATATATGTTTTATTACCTTCTCCCTATTTCCTACTTATTATAAATTTGTTACATTTTTTTTTGGTAAGTTAGAAAAGACTTCCAAGAAACCTCATTCTCCTCACCCAGTTGATAAATTTATAAAATTTTCCCATAATTACACAAATGAATGGAAATTTTTTCAAGATTTCACCATATCACATGATGATGAGCATGATTTAATTTATAATGATGATAATTATTATTTTTGTAATGATGGATATGATGATTACTATTATCATGCCAATGAAAGTGTTGATGAGGATATATTAGATGCATCTTCTTCTCCTTATCCTCTCTCTTCTCCTACTTCTCAAAATGGAATTAAAAACATAAGGCCGAAGAACCCCTTATAGTTAGTGATTTATTTGAATGTGATCCTAGTTTTTCAACCACTTTTGTTATAACATTATTCAAATTAAACCAATACAAGAACAATAAAATCAATTTAACTATGCATGGTTAAGTAATATTACACATGATGTTCCTAGCATAGAAAATCAAAATGCAAATTCTTTATCTTTATAAATTCAATTTGAAAAAGCATATAAACATGATATTTCACCTTTTCCATATTTTCAAACAAAAGTAAATGATTTTGTGTTGTCGCCTTATTTTACATTTCAATCTCAACATAGTGATTCCATACAAAATTTAGATAATTCAAATATTTATAGCCCTTCTCATACATGTCACAATGTTCCAAATGAAAATACGATTGCTAATTATTTTCCCCTTGAATCTAAGATCGAAAATAATGATCATACATGCATTTCACTTATAGCTAGTGCAAATACACATTGCCTTTCACCTACACATGATGAGATATTGCATAGTAGAAAAAATTTAAAATCTTCTTCTGCTCCTCTTATTTCTAAGCATGAAAATGATAGTTCTTATACTCTTACCTCTACAAGTGAATTATATTATTATTTTGATGAAACTTAGAATAACAATGATTACTATGAATTTAGTGAATAATATATTGAATCTAGTCCTCCTTCTACTTCACCCATATCTCATATTGAAATTTATTTCCTATTAAATTTTAATTTAATCAATAATATTTCTTGAAATAAAATTATAAAAATCTTATACTCATGTTCATAGTTTACATGGTTTACATTAAGATGATAAAAATCTGTTTTCTATTCCATTAGCATGTGATACTACTTAACCAACTAAAAATATCAAAGATACCAATGGATATCCCCCACTCCTCCTTAATATATTAGAACCAATTTCTAATTATAACCTCCATGACGGTTATAACCCATTTCCCTCTCACCATTCCAAGCTATCACACCTCAAAAGGTTACGGTGAGCAAAACCAAAGTTCCCCAATATAATATACCAATGGCTAAAATTATTAATAAGATTCAAGAATTAAACAAACCCATTGATGATGTTAACATAATTTCACATTAAATAATATATTTGATGCATGTCATGTGTGATTTACAATAAGAAGTACATCAAATCACCCTAAAAATTAAGTCATGCTACTCTTGGGTTGATGATAATGCTATTCATGCCAATCATATCCCACGTAGAATATTCAATACAAAGTTACCAAAGTAGTTTCAGATACTAATATTTCCAAAGTTTAATTGAAATGGAGACCCATACTTACAACTTAAAGCTTATAGGAAGGATATAGAACATGTTACTAGTAATTTGATTTTGTATTTACATTAGAATTGAAAATATATATTCATATTTTTCAATCATCAAACCTTAGTTGTTTTTTTAACAAAAAATAGAAAATTGGATAAGATAAAAACTATATGAGTATTATATAGGATTTTGAATGCATGTGATGAATTAATTATTAATTTGAATATGAAATAGGAATACAACTAATAAATAGATGCATGATCAGACCTAGAGGATGATTGTATACAATGGTAATAATATTTTTTTATAGGTGACTATTTTAGGAATGAGGATTATGTACAAGACATGAGTAATATCATCCATTTTATATCTATTATCCTAAAATTTTGATGGGATTTATCATTCATAACTAAGTATAGCTTGGTAATATTACCTCAATTTCATAGACCATGGTGCACACTAACAAGCTAAGTTCACTTTGTGCACACTCAATAATGTATCCAAGTAAATAATGAGTAATTTCATGTTAGCATCAAACATGTAGAAATTAACATGATTAATGGGAGGAAAATTATGGAAGTAACTACCCAAATATCTTCCCCTAATAGTCAATTGAGATATGACAACATGCATGGGTTGACTCAACTTAGCATGTCTAATAGGATGACATATTAATTTCTAGTTAGTGGTAGTCACATTAACTAATAATGAGTAGCAATTGAGCAACATCATGACATATAAGGCCTTTAGAAGGATATAAAATGCATGAATGTAGGTTGTTTAAATAAACTTGGTTAGTTAGAGAAAAAACATAGTTGATCTCTTGATAGAGAGATCTTGGTCAGAGGGGAAATGCTGACAAAATAGAGAAAAGGATTGTTGTAGAATCAATTAGTGCCATGATGCACTTTGTAGCCATGAATAGATAAGTAAGTTTTTTGGTTATTATTATTGTGGTTATTATTTCTATTTGACCTCCTTATTAATAATTTTTTTACTATTACTAAGATGATGTGCTACATTTTCTTATTATTATTTATGCTAACCATAATTACTACCATGTGTGGTCAATGATGGTATATTCTCAAGTGCTTCCCATCATGTTCAAGTATTTATGCAAGATAATTATATTGTGTCATCATTAAAAAATAAATATGACTCATTATTATATCTCTCTCTATGCCTTAGGTGAACATTCAAAGATAACTTTCATGATATGTTGACATAGTTAGATAGTGTTGGAGAATGAATGTGTGGTGTAGGACTAGTGTGTGACCAAATTCTTCCCAATATTTTGGTTTCATTGTCAAGACAGTTGAATTTTTTTAATTTACTTACAAGAAGGATGATGTATCAGATCTCATTAGAGAATATTGGGAGTTAGTTGGAGTAGGTGGAGGAAAGATTTGTGAAGAACCATCATATATGTGGAAATCAAAAGCCAAGGTAATGGGTGAAAAATAACCTACATAGTGCACTCTATGAGGTGTTTTTATATGAAATACCAACACATTTACATGTATGGATTATATTATATGTGATTAACAAGCTAAAAATTATGGGTGGAAACAATTTTATATAGAATAACACATGGAATAGTTGAAAACCTAGACGTATTTTAGACTAGAGTTGTTGATGTTTGGTGGTATGGAGCATTAAAAAATTATGTGCTAGAATTTTTAGTATCCACATAATATTATCTAGAGGAAGCCACATATCAATTTTTTCATGAACCTAGGGGTTCATATATGAATTTTTTTCCATTGGAGATTAATAATATGATGTTAAATTGTGGCATATAAAACTTACCAATGTTTGGCTAAGTTTATGTTGCGTATAAACAACACATAAGGTAGAAGGTGAAGGGCATGGTTTTCATGACATAAGAGATAAATTATTTAGCATGGAGGGACCAAAAAAGTGTGAGCTTTGAATGTAAAAGTATGACAAAATTTTGTGGAAGTTAATGGTTGAAAAGGACCTTAGGTATAAGGGAGAGCTCAACTTAGAGGGTGTTGTGAGGACCCGTGCAACACAAGGATGGAACAAGGATGAATATCATATAGAGGATATGCTTTTCATTAATGAATAAGTGTACACTAATGGGTTAGGATGAATTATATAAAGTGAGGCTATAGTTCCCAAATAAAAAGATACATGGGGAAATATTATTATGGAAAGGTCCATTCCCATTCTACCTAAAGTGCCTGCTCATGAGCTTTATTTAAAAATATAAGAATGTAACCCAAACACTGTGACATTTTTTAGCATAAGAGAGTTTATATTAAGGTAATAATTAAGAAGTGTGTTTTATCAAATGGTTCCTTACAAACCATTCATATCCATAATTACATAGACTACAAAATATTTAGGTCCAAGGATGTATGGCATGTCGTAGATAGTAGGGTGTCCAACCCCTCAATCTAGTAGCATAGCAAAATGTAGTCATTGGCAGAGTGGTGATAGGCTATCAGAAAATAAAATAAGATGGAGGAGTGGTATTTTAACATGTTTTGATAATTGGTGGAGCCATACCCCAAATAAGAGGAGGTGGCAGAGGTGTAAGAGATAGAGGAATTTAGGGTCTAGGCATGCCTTTAGGCAGTGTTCTAGGGACACAAGAACTAACCACACTCATACAAGTTCCACAAATTTTTAATGACATGTCTTTGAGTTTTATCAAATATTTTAGAGTGGAGAATGTTGTATAAAACATTCATAAATGTGAACTCATTTAGAATTTGAAGGGAGTCACATTAATGGAGTGCAAGGCAAACTAGTTTGCCATAAATTTTCTAGTTCATGCTCATAATTGGTAATGAAAGATTTATTTAAACCATGCCATTATGGAGTATAATCTCCTAAAGAAAACCTTACTGAAAGAGTTTGATATCCTTGAGTTTTAGCAACAAAACATCTCCACACTAAAAGAGATCAAGCAAGACTCGATATAAAGTGTTTCAACATATGACGCTAGATTTAAAACTTTGGTATCCAAGCTTTCCTTTAATATTCACTAGTATAACATGCATAGTGGTTTTTTAGAGGGTTGTTTATACCATTTTAATGTATTTTATCCATGAAAATGTTTGTTGATTCTAGGGAAACCTTTGAGGTGGCATTAAAAGCTGAGGCCATTGGAAGCATAGATAAGGTGGTTAGTCACTTCATGGAGGCACAAATTGATTTGAAGGCATCATAGTTATAAAATATTATGACCAATAAGACAAAATATTATCAAATTGGAATTTTATATTGATTATAATGTGGAGGGACATAAAAATAATAATTATCCAAGGTAGAATGTGAGAGCCTCATTGCATCATGCGATATTTGTCATAAAGGCCATGATGTATGAAATTGTCCCTTCCTTAAATATGTAACCTAGACTAAGTTATCTCTACTATAAAATTTATGATGCTTCCAACCACAACACCAAATAATATTAGGTAATTGATAAGATTCATGAAGTGAGAGAACAAGGTGCATAATATACCAGTATAGGACTAGATAACCAAATTTATGGTGATCACAAGAAGTAATGTGTGTATAGAGGATATGGTGGTATACATGGAGGTGGAAGGTTCCTTAATGCACTTTTTATAAGTGCATATCACATGATAATTACTAGAAATACTATGCCATATATCTCACTTGTGAGTATTATCAAGGTAAGTATAGGGTCAAGGAGTGCATGAATATGTATATTAAAACTCATAGATAAGGATAGGCTTGAGAAGGGAACTAAAATGAAAAAAAATATGAATAACTCATAAATGGGTTCCAAAATCAAAAATTGAGAAGGATGATATCTTTAAAATGCATATAAAAACCTATAATGGCATAGCTATGTGATGAAAAATAATTCCCAAGGAGAAGACTCAAGTAGGATATGAACCAAAAAGATCCAAAGATATGGTGGTACACCTCAATCCCCCTTTAACACTTTATCCAAATGTATTGTGCCCAAATTAGGTACTATGTGATTCCATGGATGTCTTACAAAACTTTTGGGGTGAACTTATATATGTTTAAGCTTTGGAGGAAAAGATAAGAAAAGAGCTCCAACCCCAAGTATAAGTTAATGAGTAGGGGAATGATCTTACTAAAATACCATCCTTCCTAATTCTAAGGGAATGATCCATACATTAAAGAATCTTATGGAACAATATACATGATAATAGGCAACAAAAATACCTATAATGCACTTAGTGTGAGGGCATGAGGTAAGAGTATTCCAAAATGTAGGATATGATTAGGTGTTGCTTATAGATACAAACATTAATGTATGGTTAGTATGTGACATCTTTTTAGACATAGGTAACAAATTTAATATCCTCATAGGGGACATTTGGTATAAGATGGGAAACCTTACTTTATGACTACCACCATAGGTTTTGTTCATGTTAAATAAAACCTGTGTTCAACCCATGGGGATTATGTAGAATGCTTGTGTAGATAATTATGTGTCTAAATTTTTTAGTGGAATTTGAGGTAATTGAGCACACTAAGGTAGATAACTACTTTTATTTACTTGGTTAACCTTGGTGTTCTACCAATAATGTAGATATGTACTTAAAAAAGTGTTATATGAGTTTTAAAAATGGGAAGAAACATGTTATGATTCCTTGTCAATTAATCAAGCACCCCCTACATCAAAAGTGTTGACTTGGAGGATTAAATAAACAACATCACAACTCTAGGATTGGATAACTTATGGCTAAATGGGAATGTCATCCTACATTGGGATGAGGCACAATCCATTTTTGATACCACAAGCATTATCTATGATCGATGGGTGCATGAATAATATGAATCCATGGAATAAAATGTGGCATGGTGTGATCAAAACCCTAATTTATGCCAACACAAAAATCACTACTTACTAGCGTCAAGACTTTCTCACTTACAAAGAATATTTAGTCACCACACATCACATCCAATGTTAAGAGGGTGTTTGACATAAATAAGGGAAAAGTCATTAAGTTGACTCAATATGATAGTTCCATGAGAGATACCCAATGTGTGCATGACCTTGAGGCATTTATCCTAAAGGAAAAGGATTTTTTGGTTGTTATGGCATAATATACATACCCTAATTTGGTCAAACAAACACAAGTACTATGTCTTTTATTGATTTTTCATAGGAGGTTTTTATTAGTGAGTGTGAATCTTGTTTACATGGTCATTTTGGTTTTTTGAACCTTATTATGGCTTATCTTTCCTACATATTTCACCCCAAGTGGTATTTGTAATGTTAGCCTAGTCACAAGGGCCCCCTAATATCTCTCCCATAGTCACTTCCAGTTTTATGCACACAAGACACTACCATAGCCCTGAACACTAGCATAGTGCACTAGTGTCCACCTTAGTGCTAGTGTTTAATGGTCATATTTATATACTATTATAGGTCCTTACCCTTTTTTGAGTCTCTTGAAATTTTATTTATCTTTTTGTCTTGTCATCTTATAAATAAGGGTCTTTCATTTAAATTGAAGTTTCTTTTATATAAAGACTCTCACTAGGCATTTTACATATAGAACTTACTAATTTGGTAGATTACATAAAAATCAATCAATAATATAGCTTAGCATGCTACATATTACTCAAAAACACACATAGATTTGTATGCTTGATAAAAATTACTGCCTAATTGAAAGTAATTATAACATACTATGCATATTAATTATGCACATTCCCTAAGGGAAATATACATACAATATAAGACCCCTATCATTGGGGTTAATGTAGGCAATGATCAAGATAGCAAGGGTTTTGTATTGCACGATCGTAACATCCCACAATCCATTTTTTCCCTTTTATATTTTATTTTGTTGTTATTTAATGTATACAGGTATTTATGAGGGTTTTCCATATAAATTAGTCAAAACAAGTTATATGTAATGAACCATAATTCATCTACATAGGCATAAGCATCTCAAGTCTAACTAAAGGTATACCAAGAAGTTTACTTCCCTTATTACAATAGGACACTACCATGCTCTTGAGCACACTACTATAGTGTGCTACTGTTCATAGGATCACATTTCTGTATAGGATGGTTTATAACTATAGATTATTATTTATAATATTACATAGATATTTTACCAAGTTTTAACCTATCATTCATCTGTCTTAGTCAGTTTCTAGTTAAGTCATCCTTTTCTAGGTCATTGCTATTTGTAGAATAATTAGATACATCAATTATTATACAAATTAGTGGTTGTATTTATTACTATATTTATTCTCTAATTTATTATTCCATCCCTTTAACAACCTAAGATTTATATTACTAAGTCCTTAAAAGTCAAATCATTTAGTGAACTTGACATACTTTGAATATTGTTTTATAACCCTAATTCCATCCTAGGGTTTGCCTTCTCCATTTTGTATAATAAATTAAGGTTTCTAAAATTGTATTTTTTCCCTTGATTTTTGCATAACCTAACTGATCCATATCAATCCTCTACTAGGGTTTCATTATTATAATATATTTAATTTTTTTCTACAAACCCTTCAAACCCCAGATCTACATACTAGGTCCTCATACATCAAAATAATATCCATTGGGATTTCAGGTTAATTTCTAATTTTTATATACTTTGGGATAAATATTTAACATAATTTAAAATTTACTCATGCTATATTACATTCTACCTATAGTTTGATTATAATTCATTATTTACATTATCTTTTTTGGTAAGTTTAAGATGACCTCTAGGGAAGCTCTTCCCCTCACCCAGTTGATCATTTTATAAACTTTTCACATAATTATACAAATGAATGGACCAATTTATATAATTGTAAACTAGCACATGATAATGAGCATGATTTCATTTATAATTATGATGATGATCATTATTTTTAAATTATGGATATAGTGACTACTATGAGCATGATAATTAAAGTGATAATGAGGATAAATTAGATGCATCTTCTTTACCCTTTCTTGTTCAATTTGAAAAATCATATACAATGATATTTCACCTTTTATAGATTCAAAAACTAAAGTAGATTATATTATTTTATCACCTTATTTTACATTCCAAGCTCAACATAGTGATTCCATGTAAAATATAGATAATTCAAATATCTCTAACCCTTCTCTTACATGTCATAGTGTGCCAAATGAAAATATGATTGTTAATCCTTCTACCCTTGACTCCAATATTGAAAATAATAATAACACATGCATTCCACTCATACATAATAAATTTACACATTGAATTTCACCTACACATCATGATATATTGCATGGTAGTAAAAATTTAAAATATCCTTCTACTCATCCTCTTATTGAGCATGATAATGAAATTTCTTCTTCTCTTACCTCTACAAGTTAAATTATTTTTGATTTTGATGAAGCAAGGAAATGAAATGATTATTATGATTTTAGTGAAGAATAAATTGAGTCTAGTCCTTCTATTCTTCTCCTTCCTTCACCCACATCTCATGCTAAACTTAATTACTTATCAACTATTAATTCAAATGATAATTTATTTTTAGATAAAACTGTACAACCTTACACTCATGTTTCTAGTTTACATAATTCACATTTTTATGATAATTATATGTTTTCTATTCCATTAGCATGTGATAATTCTTTACCAATTAACACATATATCCTATTTCTCATCTTAACCCCCATGAAGCTGATAGCCAATTTTCCTCTCATTGGTTTTAAGCTATCACCCTTCTAAAGGTTACAATGAGCAAACCCACTATCTATACCAATGGTCCCTGATGTAGTGTACAAATGGATAAAATTAATAATAAGATTAAAGGTTTAAATTAAACTCTTGATGATGTTAATATACCTTCATAAGAGGTAATCTCCTTGATTCATGTCATGGGTACTTTACAAAAACAAGTACACCAGCTCACCTTGATAAGTAAAACATACTACTCTTGGGTTGATTCCAATGCTATACATGATAATCTTATCCTGGATAAAATATTTGATACCAAATTATCAAATAATTTTTAGATGCCAATATTACCAAAGTTTAATAGACATGGAGATGCATACTTTTAACTCAAATCCTATAGAAAGGCTATGGCACATGCCATTGGCTATTTGATCCTATTATAGATATTTCCATATACTCTAGAAGGTGAGGCATCACATTAGTTTCATCATTCACTCCCCATTAGTTCACTACATATATATGATAAGTCATAATAAGTCTTTCTCATACATTATATTTAGAATAATGGACCTCAAGTCATATATGAGAGGTTACCTTCATACACTAGGGTGAGTTAGAAATAGTAAATGATTACATTATATGATTCAAATCCTATATGCAACTAGCTAACATATTTAGAGGTACAATACATCTTTTCTAGAGGTCTCATTTTCCTTCTTAAGGAGAAATTATATGAGACATCCAAATAATTATAACATATATGTTACACAATCATGTCCTTAAATAATAATTTGGGACTAGTAGAGACACATTCAAGGGCATATTTAGGGGTAGATCACTCACAACCATAGTCATATAATATAATACAAGCACCTAATCCACCAATGATTAATTAAAATTTGGAACATAAATAACCAATCAAGATAATCAAGGCAAAGATCCACTTTAAAAATCATCTCCCATAACGAGTAGAGCACAGGACACCATCAAAAGGGCTATACAATTTTTAGATAGAGATAGGCCTCATGATATCTTATTTACATTATTATATATGGGAATTATCACACTTCCTTATACTAATAACCATCCAACACATCATTTTCAAAGAATAAATAATAAACCATATTACATTTTTTATCAGATCAATGGACATTAAGACAACTATTTTGCACTCAGAGATTGTATTGAATAGTATGTTGATAAAGGAATTATAACATTTACACAAGGGGAATCAAGATATCCTTATCCACATATCCACATTATCCTTGATCACATTCCTCTATGACTAAGTTATACTAGGATGTTACTTTCAAGGAGTCATTGGTTACTCATTATATGAGCCACATGGTTTCTAGCACATCTACTTATGAGATATCTCATGCACCATAGAGTCAACAAAGATGGAAAGTAGTTCACAAAAATAAAATTACTTATAGTAACATCATTAAAAAATGGAAAGAAACTCAACCATTAATATCATTCTATTAAATGATTAAGATATTTTTTAGAGATCATAGATATTAGAGTATAGTCTCAATATGGAAACTAATTAAGATATTTTCTAGAGATCATAGTGTTGAAAGTCATCATTAATGTCATGTGTCTGTATACTATCATTTATGTCAATAAGGATTAGTAAGGTGAGATTTGTCTTTAAATTCATATTCCTAAGGTCATTGATGTCAAAATAATCTTGAGGTTAAATGTTGATCCACAAGAAGGTGGCTATGGTCATTGGTATGGGGTTGATTATTTGAACTTACTAGTATGGATTTGAGTGATCTAATAGAGTGTCTTGTGAAGAATATTAATTTATGGTAAATGATTGGATACAAGTATGTGGAGTTATTTGAGGTAGTTTAATTTTCATGTCTTTGGTGAAGATCTTTAGAGATTCATGTGTTCAAAGAGAGATTGCATTCATATCTTGTGTCTTCATGTATTATGTGTTCAATCTTGGGTAGTGACCTATATGATTTAAGGAAACTTTGTCAAATTATAATGATGGGAAATGTTGTGGATCCTATCTTAGATGTTTGGAGGTGAGTATTAAGCTTTATATGGTGCTTAATAGGTCTATTTTATGGACTAGTTATTAAGTCTGAATATGTCTTGTAAAGGCATCTTAATGATGATATGGATGTGTATGATATTGAATTTGTGACATGTAGTGATTATAGCATGTGAAAAAGGTATTGGGTTAGTCATTTGAATCTCAGAGTGAGCCAAAAGGGTATGTTCTTTAGTGGTCTTCTCATGGACCTAGTCTTAAGACCCTAGGTAGCATAATTATGTATCATGATTAGGTTTGGAGGATTATGAGGTCATATGAGAATGGATTGAGGTTTGAAATTTTGTTTCAAGTATGTTGGTGCATTTTGAGGTCTTGAGTTGAAGGCAAAATCATGAAAATGAGTTTAAAGGTTTCTTATGTGTGCAAAATGAAGAGATGAAGACCCAAGAAGGATTCTCTCATGCTTGTTGGCATGTGTGACTATTTCATGGGAAGATGAGATATTAGGGAGATATGGAAAAGGTTCCTAAGTTTTTTTTCCAAGCATTAAGAGTTAGTTTGAGAGACAACTTTATAAATAAATGTTAAGAATGGAAACCAATTTAAAACCCTCATAGTGACCCAATATGGAAAATCTTGATATAAATGGATCAAAATGTATTTTATGACCTATTTTGATGTTTGGATAATGTATAAGAATCTCCCAAGTACCTCCAATTGGAATTGGTCTATTAGATGAATGAGTGGAAGCTTTAAGAAATCCCTTATTTCTCAAAAAAATATATAACAAGTAGGGTTGACTGAATCAAAGTTGAACAATGGATGGTGGATAAATATTGTGACTTATAATTCATGTTCATGTACGTTTATGATCAGTTTAAAGATTTAAAATAGGCTAAATTTGTCATGGAAGTTCACCTATTGTTAAAAGCCTAGTGAGGAAGATAGTGAGAAAAACTAGGCAAAAGTGAAAATGAGATTAGGGATATGTTACCATGGATTATGGATGGATAAAATTGAAATATATATATTTTAAATACATATAACACATGTCAAAAAAATTTAATATGTTTTTGAGGTCAATGAAAATGTTTAAATTTTGTTCACAAGGTGCCCTGTTTAGTGAAGATGAGACAGTGAAGATGTCAAGTTGAGAGATTGGTTTACAAGAACAATATTATCACTAAACCATGATATATTTATCTATGAGAGTTAAAAAATTATATAATAAAATAATTCACATGAATCATTATTCCATAAAAATGTTCACATAGGTACTGAAAGTCATAATCATCATGACTGGTCTTCGAGACAGATTGACAAGTCTAAGTAAGCTAGTAGGAGTGATGAGTTGGAGGTTATCTAACCTTAGATGAAGTATAAAATGTATATATCATTTTTTTTTAAGACATTATTATTTTATTAATGGTTTATAAATGCTTGAAATTTATTATAATAGGATTGGTGCATTGTTATCAAAATGGCCTGTCTGAGTGAGTTAAGATTGTGTGTAGTAAGGCTTTGTAATGGGTCTGCAAGTTGAATTATTAAAAGATGACCATGATGTTTTTGTATATAAGAGTTATATTTAGGTATAATATGTTAATATTAATATATTTTTCATCATTAAAAATACATTTGTTAATGTGGAAATTCAAAAGGCATGTTGATTGGTTTTTGAGGTTTCTAGTAGTTCTGAGTAGTCTTCTAGCTGAGATGAGTTTGAGGTGATTTTATCATATTTAAATAATATAATCCACATGAATATGTTTTAAGTATATATAATATAATTATTAATTAATTTATATTCATTAAATTTTCCTTTACATATGTTGATGGTCAAATGATCATGACTTTAATCTAAAGCTAGTTGGCAGTTCTGAGTGGTCATGTTACAAGAGTAAGTTAGAGGCCTTAAGCCATGTGTTGCAATGTATCAAGAACATGCTGATGAACATAAGGTTATTTATGTTATATTAATGTATTTTTTTAATTATTTTATGACAAAATTGGTTGTATTCTTTAGTTATTTAATACATACTTTATGGGTGTGTGAAGACCTAGTTGTGAGTAGTTTTAATTATAAGGTTCAAGTAGTGAATTGGAATAATAGGTGGTATGGAACTAAATGGATTTTATCATGTGTATATTTAAGGTGTGTATTAATTGTTTCATCTGCATGTGGAGTCTTAATAAGTTTAAATAGGACTAGGTGAAACGTGTGCTTTGAGAAGGCCTAATTGCATTAGGTCTCATTTAGGCCTAATAGTGGTTTTGGTCCTTCTAAGTGGATATTGGCCTATGTAGTGGATGTTTCACGTAGAAAACATGTTATATGACCCATTTTAATGGTAATAAAAGTGTGTATAATTATTTTTATGACCAATAAATTATGTGGACAAGTGACTTGTATTTATACAAGGCATTATAGGCCTAATTTGTGTGTCTTGAGTGAGGAAGCCTAAAAGGTTGTTTGAGAGAGATAAAAGGATGTAAATATTAGAAGAGGGTAAACATCATAAATTAAGATATTAATAGGTTTAAATTTTTTATAATATGTTCTAGATGGATGAGTTGGTGCTAAGTTACCTAGGGGGTTGGTGTCTCCTTGCAATTTAGTGCTTGCTAAAGACCTAGTTGAGTTGGTGTTTGACTAGTGAGGGGTTAATGCTCCTTGTTGGGTTTATGACTCACTAAATATTGATTAATTTATTATAGGAATATATTAAAAGATGTTTTTTATTTTTTTTATTTCCCATGAGGGTTTCCCACATATCTCTTGTGTTCATATGTTGTGTGCTTATGTGGATGTTTGTTTATGCATTGGTTGATGTATGTGTTTAATGAATGCTTCATGAATGATAAGTGAAAGTGATTTTTTTTTTTAAGGGAACTAATTCATGCCCCTAATTTTTAGTGGTTGTGCTTCCAATAATTGGTATCAGATATGGTCCTTTGAAGAAGCTTGATAGCTTGAAGGTGATCCTAGAAGCACAAGATGGCTAAGCAACTAAGGAAACAGAATCAAGTGTTGAGATCTATGGTTAAGTCTATTTAGAAGATAGTATGTAACTTGAATAATAATCTAAATAATGGATCCAAAGAATATGAGATGACTATTTAGGATCTTAAATATTAGTTAGGGGTTGTCAATGCAAGTTTAAGGTCAAAGTATGTTGACTGTGATTGGTTGAAGACTAACTTTGGCTCCTTGAAGGTTGAGTATGAGAAGCTCATGGACAAGATGAGTAAGGTTTATAAAGAGCATGATAAGTTATATTAAACAAAGAATAATGTATATCATCCTAATAATAATAAGAAGGCCAATATGAATGAAAATAAAAAAATATCAACTCCAAATATGTAGCTTAATGCAACAAGGTATTCTAATTCATTTCATGGTTATTTCTTCACTTATTATCAGTTTGGGTAGAGAAAGGGATTATAAGAGGAGAATCAGTTTGTCAAAAATGGATTACAATCCAAATTAGGCAAAAGGTGTAAGGTTGTTTGCTTTAGTTGTCACCATGTTGGTCACATTGCAAATTTATATCAGATCAGATTGGTAAACCCTATAGTCATAGCAAGATGATTGATGCCTCTAAAAAGGTATGAATACCAAAGGTATTGTTAATAAAATTGAGCCTATAAATCAAAATGATTTGTTTATAGTAGAATATGGATCAAATGTGAAGAAGTGCCAAAATCATGTACTATCAACATCTATTGATGGTGAATTGGAAGAAAAATTGAAATCAAAGAGAATAAGGATGATGTAGACATCAAGCTTGAGGTACAAATCAAATCCAAGAACATCATAAAGAAAAACTATCAATCTCACAATTACAATATGGTTGAGAGAAGTGGATTGGAGGACTGGGGGTCTCCTGAGTTCACATTGTTATAGAGCCCTATGAAGTGGGGTGTCTCTATCTAGGATTCAAGGAGACACTCTTCAGCCAATAAAAAACATGTGAAGGCTTTTATCTTGAGGTAGTTTTTGAAAGAAACGTTTGGATGATTAATTTAGAGGCATATCATTTATAGATATCATCAAACAAGTACCATGGTCCATGAAGATGAATGGAATCAGCTATGTGTGTCAGTCTTAATTTAGAAAGAGAGAATTTGAAGTCAAATAAGAAGTCTAGTTATTTGCATAATCTAGGTCATGGTTGAGTCTTACATAGAGGACTAAATGATGAATATAGGTTAAAGGAGTTAATATGGTTAAAGGTGTTACTTATTTTAGGTCTATATCTAGACCTTTTTTTAGACCCTACTAGGTCTATTAAAGCATGATGGGTTGTTTTGTAAGCATGATTCTATTAAGGATTGGTGCAAAGATCTATCTAGGAGATATGAATTTAGACAAGATAGAGTGTTACTCATATGGATGATAGTGTGTTCATAATAAAGGCATATATTAGTGTTAAATCATGAAGTTATGGGGAGCTAACTTAGGTCTCTTGAGTTTATTATGAGATATGGGCATGACTCGTGTGAGTAAAGAGTTAAGGAGTAGTTTTTTATTGATTATGTGGTCATGATCTAAGGTTTTGATGGTCTAAGGTATATGTGTAAAGACTTATTAGTCATATCAGTCATTAAAGGTCAAGATGTAGCTCTTGTATGTAGTAAAGTGGTTGAAGAGGTCATATGGAGTAGTTTAGTTAGAGGTATGTTCACTTCAATTGGTATGATCCTAAGGTGTGCATAGAGTAAGGGGGAGTATGTGTGAGATGTTACAAAATTTTAGGAAGATTTTTTTGTTTAGTATGATTTGAGAGCCCAAATGAGAACAAACATTGAGAAGTATGTATGGACAAAAGGGGAGCATGTTGGCTTTAAGAATGGTCAAGTCCAAGGATCAGTGGACTATGTGTGGATGATCTTGTGAGAGTGTGTATGACCCTTTGTCATTAATCTCAAAGGGGAAGAAAGTTCTTGATGGTCAAAATTCTTATGGGAGAAATTTCTTGATAAAATCATTCAATTTGAGATAGAAGTAGATTGTTAAGATTAGTGTAGTTTGAGAATGATTAGTTTATTTTTGGTTTACCATGAATGTGGTTTGCCATCAATGACAAAGGGGGAGATTATTGAAAGTCATCATTTATGTCATGTGTTTTTGTACTATCATTGATGTCAAGAAGGATCAGTAAGTGAGAGTTGTCTTTGATATGATATGCCTGAGGTCATTGATGTTAAAGGAAGCTTGAGGTTAGGTATTGGTCCATAATAAGGCATCTATGATCATTGGTATGAGGTTGATTATTTGAACTTGCTAATATGGATTTGAGTGATCCAATGGAGTATCTTATGAAGCATAGTAAGGTATGGTGAAAAGTGTGGATATAGGTATGTGGAGTTATTTAAGTCAGTGTAAGTTTCATGCCTTTGATGAAGATCTTTAGATCTTCATGAGTTTAAAGAGAGATTGTTTTCATGTCTTGTGTCTTCATGTCTTGTGAATTCAAGAAGGATAGTTAAATATTGGGTAGTGAGCTATATGATTTAAGGAAAATTGGTCAAATTAAAATGATGGGAGATGTTTTGGATCCTATCTTAGATGTCTGGAGGTGAGTAGTAAGCTTCAAATGGTGTCTAGTAGGTCTATTTGATGAACTAGTTATTAAGCATAAATATGGCTTATAGAGGCATGGTGATGATGATATGGATGTGAAGGAGCTTGAAGTTGTGAAATATAATGATTATATAATGTGATAAATGTTTTTAATTAGTCACATGACTCTCATAGTGAGCCAAAGGTGTATGCTTTTCTTTAGTGGTCTTCTCATGGATCTAGTCTTAAGACCCTAGGTAGCATAATGATGTATCATAATTAGGATTGGAGGATTTTGAGCTCATTTTATCATGGATATAGGTTTTACATATTGTTTCAAGTATGTTGGTATATTTTAAGGTTTTGAGTTGAAGGAGAAAGCATGAAAATGAGTTTTAAGGTCTCTTGTGTGTGCAGAATGAAGAGATGAAGACCTAAGAAGGACTTTCTCATGCTTGTTGGCATGTGTGACTATTTAATGGGAATATTATATCTTAGGGAGAGATGTAAAATGGTCCTATTAATATTTTTTAAGCATTAGGATTTGGTTTTAGGGGTAGAGATTTAAAAATAAATGGTAAGAATGGAAATTGGTCTAAAACCCTCATAGTGACCTGATATGGAATATATTGATAGTAATGTCTCTAAATGTATTGGATGACCTATTTTTATGTTTTTATCATGTATATTACTCTCCCAAGTAATTATATATGGAATTGGATTATTAAATGAGTGAGTGGAAGTTATAGGAAATCCCTTATTTCTTAGAAATTTTGTATAGTAGGTAGGGTTGACTGAGTCAAAGTTTCACAATGGATGGAGTTTGAAGCTTGTGACTTATAATTCAAGTTGATTTAAGTTTATAATCAGGTTATATACATAAAATAGGCTAAACCGGTCATGTAAGTTGACCTATCATTAAAATCCTAGAGAGGAAGATAGTGAGAAAAACCAGGCAAAAGTGAAAATGAGATTAAGAATATGTTTCCATAGATTATTGATGGATCCAATTATACTAGGTTGTTTTTAAATACATATAAAAAATTTCCATATTGGTTAGATGTTTTTGAGGTCAATTAATTTTTTTAAAATGTTGTTCACAAGATGACCTATCTAGTGAAGATGAGATAGTGAAGATGTAAAGCTGAGAGATTGGTCTATATGACAAATATTATCATTATACCATGATATATTTCTATGTGAAAGTTAAGTAATGATCTCATATAATCATTAACATGATAGGAGTCCATAAAAGTGTCCACACAGGTAATAAAAGTCATAATCATCATGACTGGTCTTCAAGAATAATAATAAGGTCTTGAAGACCATCATAATGTGGGATAAATAATATGATGAACATATAATATATTTTATGCATGTGGATGTAAAGGTCAGTTGACCTAATAAGACTAGTAAGAGGCATATTGAGTGAGGAATCCTATAATAATATTTGAGAGAGATAGAAGAATGTAAAGAGTTGAATAAGGTGATCATCATTAGTTGAGGAGAAATAGGTTTCCAAAGGTAATCAAAATTTCCATGTGGTTGAGTTAGTGCTGAGTTACCTAGGGGGTTGGTGCTTCCTTGCCAGTTGGTACTTGTTAAAGGCATAGTTGAGTTGGTGTTTGACTAATGAGGGGTTGGTGTTCCTTGTGGGCTTGGTGCCTCACTAAATCTTGATTCATTGTTTATATTAATATAGTCCAAGATACTGTTTCATTGGGTTTTATCACCCATGAGGGTTCCCACATATCTATTATTTTCATATGTTATATGCTTATGTGGATGCTTGTTTATGCATTGGTTGATGTATGTGTTTAATGAATGTTTCATGAATGAAAAGTGAAATTAAATGATTTTTTTAAAGGTAAATGCTTGACCACCCTAGTATTTATGCTTCCAACACATAGAGATCAAGGTAAAGTCTCATTATGACAACTAGTTAATATATTTTCAAAACATAATGTGCAATAGAGTATTGCTTCAGTAGATAAATGATTAAGTTATTTGTTATATATTTTAAAAATATAGATACCATATTCTATCTTTATACCTACACAACATGAAGAATATGGCCACTTGGTTACCATGTCAATTGGATTTAGATAGTCCATGAGATAGTTACATGATCCACACTCAAATATAGTGTGATACTCATATGACATTGATATGAACAAATAACATTCCTAGTATAATATACATGTATACTCAGGAATATATATACATATAATCAACCAATTACCATTTACCTATCTAAAGAACACATTTCCATATCAACACATAAGTAATGAATATAATTAAGCATATATGAAAGTAAAAAATATGGCAAAACAAAATGGAAAATAACTGAGTGCAAGTATAGCTTGCCTATATAACTCAACACATGCCTCATCTTTGTCATCATCTACTTGCCTATATGTAATGGCAGCAATGGTTGATCGATAAAATATATGGGCATGGATGCCTAAAACTCATATAGTCCTCTCCACTAACCCATCATATATGGAATCATCTAGAATGTGTTGTAACATCTCTCACAATGCAGTCTCAATAATGGTCTCTCAATACTCATCATCTCATGTACCTATGCCCACCAAAGTAATGTATTAAGTATATACTCAATGACTCAATAACTAAACAAAAAAAACATATAAATATATAATAAAAATATACCATAAACTACCCTAATGGGGTTTAGATCCATTACATTCTCCATGATAGCCCTGTCTCTTGGAAATAATTGTGGCCATCTATGTCATCCCCACTAAAGTAAGAATGCATCAGTAATGCCCACATCATATACATTAGGTATCTCTATAATAATATCTCACTTCATCACTAGATTTTTAACCAACCAAATTATTGTGGGTATTAGTCTGCTACCTATCTTCTTTGGGGATAAAGAATTCCTCAACCATACCCATGATGCATATGGCACATCCTAGATCACACCAAAATATCATGTCATTCACTCATACTAAAATATCTTATAAACATTGACCCAATGATCATGCACCCACATGTCACTCAAATCCATCTCAAATGCATCCCATACTTTGGCTAGCCCTAAAATTCCATGTAGGGTCTCCAAATAATATCCCTAACTATCACCCTATCTAGCACATGTTAGCAATGCATCATGCTCCTCAATCATACAAGAGATATGTAAGTCCATCTCTATGAAAATGCCTATGGGTGTGCTCAAAATGAATGCAAAAACCCCTCAATTCTAATAAATAAAACATACTTATAAGTCCAATAGTGTAATAATGTAGATGATCTATACCACATTTACACAAACCTTAAGTAAAATGGTATAAATCCAAATATAAGTGGGATAATATAATGTGAACTCACAAGTATACAGTCCCATGATCCTCTATGTCTTATATAATCCTATGTATATAGATACACCACTCCCATCCACAATAATAAATGAATCCAAAAACACTACCATAAATTTATACAACCACAAAACACTAGTTTTAATAATAATAGATAACAATACATTATTACCACTACCTCAATGATGGGTCCCCATAAGTATACCTAATAATAACTAGAGGCTTGATATATATCCCTATCTCCTATATCCTCCTATAATACAACCTTATGACTAGTGACAGTCTCTCTCAATATCTTATAAACATCTTCTAAAGTCATAGTAATCTCCCCAATAGGCAACCAAAATGTATAGGTATTAGCATTCCACCACTCACATAATGCAATATCATGTGGCAATTTTAGGGCATCGGTTTAGGTTATTCCATGTAACCCAATCCACATATATCAATAACTAATCTCTCATCATCTAACATAGGCATCCCATGTAAGCACTCAATCATTTAGCCACTATGAAACTCCCTCATATGCATGTCCACTTGTAAATGCACCTAGAATATAATATTAACACCTCAAAATTAAAAATATATATTATAAAAAAATCATTAAATACATATTAGAATAAAAAATCATAATGTTCAATCCACTGGACACTATCACTATAGCTAGGATAGAAGTGTTGGACATTAGTGTAGTCCCTAGATAGTAGCATAATATATTAAGACACTGACACCATCCCTAAGACACTACCAAAACCCTCTTAAAAAGGTCCCTAACCTAAAAAAATCATGCTAAAAATCATTTAGATTTCAAATAAAAAGTAAAAAACTTACAAAATGAGGGTATCCTTACCAGGGTAACGTCCTTGTGAACTTGGATGAGCACTTACACCTCTTTGTAGCAGGTCGCATTCACTCCTCATCTCCTCGATATATTTGTTAGGCTTAGAGAAACAATTCTCTCAAGTCAAAAATTTCAAATGATTTTTGAAATCAATCAATCAAACTATTTAAACTATGTTTTAAAAAATGCCACTTACCTAAGGTTGACCCTACGCATAAATTTGCCAACTATTATCAAACTCTTCCACTCATGATATCTCACAAACCATAGCTCCATTTTTCAATCCATTTATTATGTGAATAACTCAATGATGAGATTCCTTTCACCATGCCATTTACACTTCCCTCCAAATCTATTTGAATCAACAAATGATAAAACTCATATTTACTTAACAAACTCATTATAGACCACAAGTCTATCTTAGGTCCCAATTTACAAACAATTCCTTTGCAAATCACCAAAATAATTGATTTTATGCTCATATTATCAACAATAATAATAAATAACATGCTTAATAGTATCACTTTTGGATCAACACCCTTATCATAGTTTTGACTCACTATCCAAAAGGGGGCATATATACACTATTCAAACTAATATTATTATACTTAGACATAGTTTGACTTAGACTTTTTGATTCAAATACTTAGACATATAGTGATTCAAATACTCAAATATATAGTGGCTTAGATACTCAACTATATAATGGCTCAGATACTTAGATACATAAATTGGCTTAGATGTGAGCTTAGATATAAAGATGGGCTCAGATGCATAGATTGGCTCAAATACATATATGGGCTCAGATGTATAGATACACAGTATCCTTATCTAGACATATAGATACATAGTTTGACTTAGAATTTACATAATATTTTGACACAATTATGGACTCAAATTATGAATATGGGGGAAATTACATGACACACCATCCTTATATATACATGTAGTTTCATACATAGAATACAAAACTACATTACCTAGATATCAAATTTGAGGGCATGATGCAAGGCACATTTCCTCAATTCCATAGGATTCCACCATGTTACATAGATGGAAAGGAAAATTAAACCATTCTCTATGTTCATATTCCTAGATTATACTCAAATTGTCACCAGGATGTCACTAGGATTTCACCAAATTGGGTCATAAGTCCATCTACAGTGATTGATCCATAGTTTCTCACTAAACCCAAATTATGTAGGTCGAGTGACAATTTGGACCTCTGAGAAAAAATTACTTCTCAGACTCAATTCACACATCAGAGTGGAGAAAATTAGGGTGTATTTCTCCACATTTATAGATTACTTATCAAACTTAGTTCATACATCAGTTTGGGTGCAAGCAGGGTTTGTTTCTCCACATTTATATATTCCTTCTCATACTCAGTTTATATATTAGGGTAGGGAAAAAATAGGGTTTCATTCCTCACAATTTAGTTCATTACTCAAACTAAGTCTAGTGGACACCCACTTTGTGGATTCTCTCTTCACAAATAACATTCTATGTCTTGTCCACTTCTTTGGCCAAGAAGTGGGCCAGCTCTAGATCACATCCATCCTCCACATAGATTGATCACATAGGTAAGTATAGGTACTCATTTTATTTTTATTTTACTATATCACATCCATTCCATTACATCACTAGAATACAAGGGGGGCAAATGCATACACCCTAATTTGGTCAAGCAAACACAAGTATTATGTCTTTTATTGCTCTTTTAAAGGAGATTCTTAATAATGAATGTGAGTCTTGTTCACATTGTTATTTTGGTCTTTTGATCCTTATTATGGCTTGTGTTTCTTACTTATTACACCCCTAATGTTCCTATGTCATGTTATACTAGTCACAGGGCCCCCTAGCCTATCTACCATAGTCAATACCTAATTTTATACACATAGGACACTATTGTGGTCTTAAACACTAGCATAGTGTGCTCACCTCAGCACTAGTGTTCAGTGGTTATATTTTGAGCTTGTTATAGGTCTTTACCTTTATTTGAGTCTCTTCTTGTGATTTTATTTATCTTTTTTCCTTGTCAGCCTATGAATAAGGGTCTCATATTCAAATTAAAGTTCCTTCTATATAGAGTCTTAGAAGGCATTTTACATCTATCTCTTACTACTTTACACACAATTACATAAAAATTAGTCATAATATATCTCATCACTACATATTACTCAAAAATACACATAGATCTACAAGATTTATCCAAATAAGGGCCTAAAAGAAATTCATTCTAGTATACTGTGCACATTGAGTATGCACATTCCTTAAGGGAAAACTACATGTAATCTAAGATCCCTATCATTGGGTTTAATGTAAGTAGTGGTCAGGATAGTAGGGGTTCTATATCACATGATCTTAACATCTCACAACCCACTTTTTACCTTTTGCATTTGATTCCATTATTGTTTCATGTGTGCAAGTAATCATTAGGGTTTTACATACAAATCAACTAAAATAAGTTATAGGCAATGAACCAACATTTAAAAACATAGACATAAGCATGTCAGGTTTAGATGAAGGTATACCCATAATTTCACTACCCCTATTGTAAGAGGACACTACTACACTCTTGAGGACACTACCATGGTGTACTACTATCTAGAGGACTATATTTCTATCTAGAAGGGTTTCTAACTCCAAATTCTTGTTTATGACACTTTACACAAATATTGTACAAAGTTTCAACCTATCATTCATCCATCTCAGTTAGTTTATAACTAAGTACATTTATTGGTCATTTATATTTATAGAATAATTAGATAGGTCAATTATTATATAAATTAGTGGATGTATTTATTACTATATTTATTCCTTGATTTATTATTCCATCCTTTAAAAACCTATGATTTATATTATAAATATATATAATTCCTTAAAAGTTAAAAATCACATACACTCTAAAGAGCAGTGCTACGTTTTGGTGGGTCATTCACAAAACAAGTCTTCCCACCTAGATCAAAGTTAAGGATTCTATATGCTCTAGATTCAAGCATAGTAATTATTCGTTCGAATACCATACCTTTGATCCATGAAGTATCTATAATTATTGGAATGAAATAAGTAGATTAATCTAATAAGTCCTAATAAAATACCTTTGTGATAAAAATTTCATATCTATAAAAGTGTGTTGTCTCAGGCCTCAAACCTTATTTTGTATGAAAAAGCACAAAATTGTTGAAATATTGTCACTAATGTCAAAGGAGTTCTTATTGAAATAATTATGTCAATAAAATTATAATTAATGTCAACTAATGTCAATAGAATTATAAGTAATGGAAATGATATTATCATTAATACAAAAAAGCATTATCTTTGTAGAAATCAGTGCCCACAAATGAAATGATCGATCACTTGTGTTTCAACACCTATGAAGGAAGGGCCAATTCTCTTAAACTAGGTCGAATTTCATTAAAAATTTATATGTTGGCCCCCTTTTATAAATCATGTACCTTATTTAAAATAAAAAATTAAATGAATCGATGCCTCTTTTGTTGTATGGGTGTCTTTTGGAGATTTCACTTCACTTATGAAGAGGCATTGAAGTATATATAAGGAGAAGAGAAGGTAGATAAATATGTGGTGAATTAATTATTTCTATCATTTAAGTATAAGTATATTTTTGTGGAGAAGAGAGGAGATTAAATTTTCCATCATTCATTGATGAACAACAATAGTGTGGTGAAATATTCTTTCAGTGGAGTTTGGTACCTCATAAAGAAGAGATTGGTGTCTCTTTCTAAGTTGGTGCTTGGCAGTGGGGATTGGTGTTTCCAACTAGATTGGTGCCTATAATTTTTTTAAAATAATGTTTATTTTAAGGATTGATTTGGATGGTAGATCTAAGCAGCTCTTCTTTATGGTTTTTCTTGAGAGAGGGTTTTCTGCATGAATCTTGTGTTTCTTAATAGATATATCTTATGTGAATGTTTTCATTATGGACATTAATTTTAATAAAATAAAGTTTTAAATCACACTGATTCACCCCCTCCAAATTTTTTATGTGCTTAAAAATTGGTATCAAATCAATTCCTTCAAAAATAGTCTAACTAATAGAAGGTATATCTCAGGAGTGCACATGGCTAGTCATCATGTACAAGAAGGTTTATCCATAAATAAGGCTCCATTATTTGACTGAATAAACTATGCATTCTAGAGCATAACAATGAGAACCTATCAATGGCCCTTGGTTTTGATAGCTAGAAAGTAGTAGTGATTGGTTATAAAGTGCCATCAACTCTAGCTATAGATCAAATTAAAAGTAAGGCTAGTGATAATAATTCCAAATCCATGAATGCTATATTATGTGGCCTGTTAGAATAAGAAATATGTCAAGGTAATGCAATGTAACTTAATAAAGGAAATATGGGATGAACTTCAAAACATATATGAAGGTGATAACAAGGTAAATAAGGCCAAGATATAAAATCATAAAAGATAGTTTGAGATTTTGAAGATGAAATATGGAGAAAATGTTGTGGGATATCTTCTTTGTGTGGATGAAATTATCAACACTATCATAGGACAGTGAAATAATTGAAGAATCCATGATCATTCAAAAATTGATAAGGTCACTTCCCTTGAGATTTGAAGAAAAAGTTTCTACTATTAAATAAATAAAGGACCTAGACTCATTAACAATGGATGAGTTACATGGGATCCTCATGGCATATGAAATAAGAACAAAAAAAGAGAATCCATCCAAAAAAGAAATAAATTTTAAAGCTTTAAAGAAAGGGAAGAATAAAGGGATTGAATAAAGCAATAGCACCTATGATGAACAAGATGAAAAGGAGACCCTTTTTGTAAGAAATCTTAAGGATCCACAAAATACAAAGTTAAACTAACTTTCAAATGTTTTAATTGTGGTAAAATAGGACACTTTGTTGTTAATTATCCACATAATGATGATAGTGATGATGAATAAAATCATAATGAGGTCAGTAAAAATAAGGAGATCAAACCTCATCAATACGAGAAAATCTACAAACAAAATGGATATAAGAATTTTTTTGATAAACACAAGAAAAGTCTCTATTCTAAAAGGGATAGTAACTCAGCTGAGGAGAGAGATGAAAGTATATCAAACAATGATAGAGAAGAAACCCTTTTCATGGTTATATAAACAAAAAGTGATGCCTCTATAAGTGAAGACACCTTGGTAAGACAAACAAAATAAAATATATATTTAGAAGAGGAATAAGATGTTTTAGATTGAGGTAAAAATAGGTTTTGAAGGGGCCCCGAAACCCTGTTACAAAGAGCGAAAGAAAGAACGTCTAAGACCATAGGCAAAGCCAAAAAAACACCACAAGGAAGTAGAAAAAATAGGTTTTAAATGGACCTGAAACCACCAGAGAACCATCCAGTCAAAACCCAAAAAAATAGAGATCTGGTAAAACATCAGTCAAAAGATAACAAAAAGAAAACAAAGATCAGTACCAGTTTCTAAACCAACAAGAAGGACCAGATTATTCATCCAGTTCCAGTATCAAGTTCATGGCTTCTTTTCCTTTCAAAACAGTTTCCTGAGTGGTAGCCTCTAGCAAAGCTCCTTTTTATGTATCTTTATTTCTAGAGCTTTGCCTCGTCCTTTTGTTGGGACCCTCTAGAGCTTTGGTCTCCTCATCCTCATTGGCTCGTTTACCTATATTGATAGCAGCAGCATAGATGTTGGAAGTTACTTCCTCCATTTTCCTTCTGTTGTCCTTTATTAGTTCCCAGAGGTTGTTTTCATATGCTTTGAGCTTGACTGGGATCTCACTTAACTAATTATCCATGTTGTTTATTTTGTTCCAAACAACTTTCAGGAAATCTTCCAAAGTTTTCACTTTTCTCTTGAGATCCATGATCTCCCTACACATCCAGGAATCAAATTGGGAAGAAGCCTCTGCTTTACAATTGACCCAGGTCATATGTGAGTGTGTTTCATCATTCTGATTCTTCCCTCTCCAATCCTCAGACTTTTTATTGGGGCTATTCCTGGCTTCCTCAAAGATATCTTTGCAACTCTTTTGTTCCCGCTCTTTGATTCCAGTTTGAATTTCCATATCCATATTTTGAATATCTTCTTGATCAGAATTTTCCTTTTCGTTCTTAGAAGTTGGGTCCTCAACAGGATCTTCTTGAACAAATTCATCCTCTGACACTTTCTGGTTTTCCTTCGAATCTATAGTTTTGTTAGCAGAATCCTCCTCTGTATTGACGTTATCTTTTTCAATTTCCTTAGAACAAGAGAAATAAGATGTTGAATATGAAGGAAAAGTAGATATTGAAGAAGAAATCATTTGTGCTTTAAGTGAGATAAAGGTGCTTAAGAAAGAGAATCTAAAACAAAAATTACATCTTCAAAAAAATTGAAGAGGATTGTGTTTTAAAAACAAGAATGTCATAAAGTTCAGAGGAATCAAAAAAGACTATCATCAACCTTAAAACTCAACTAGAAGAAGCAAAAAGGGTAATGGAGGAGGTGAGAGTCAAAACCAAGATAAAGGAAGATAATTGTGAAAAGCTATAATCTGAAGTAGTTATTTTAAGAAAATAATTGGAGAAGACAACTACTTAGCTAAAAAATAGTTTAAATTTTGAAAAGAGTACCAAAATTTCGGGTGACAAACTAAATAGCCAATGGTCACCATTCATTAATCATGGTCTTAGATATGAATGAAACTAGAAGATCATTAAAAAAGATTGAAGTTTAAAAACTATAGAACCACCAAAGAAAGTATATGCAGATAAGCCCAAGAACTACGTAGATGTACTCAAGTTGTCCGTGAATGGTGGAAATGACAAGAAGAAATAACATGATACTCCTCACAAAGACAAAAAAGATGAGTATATCCCCATTAAAATTTTTAGAAGATCATTCCTTCCAAGCTAGTTTAATATGATCAAGTACCCAAGTTATTTTTATGATTATTTTTATTTATGCAATCATTTTGGGCATAAAGAAATGGAGTGTAAGACATGTGCAATAAATAGGTATGCATAGGACAATGGTATAAGTGTTTATGGATTTTCAAGTAAAAATTATAACTCATTTTCCTCTTTATCAAATTATAATGAGAATAGTATTATATGTTATTATAAGTGTAATAACTATGGACATATATCACGTTTCTCTAGAAGTATTTTTTTAGAACCTCCTAGACAAGACAAGAAAGTAGATGCTCTTATTATATAAAAAAGAGAATTTACAAAAATGTGTAAAAATAAGAAAGAAAAATATAATCAAGAGAAGGAGAAATCTATGCTTATTCAAATAGCATTTCATATACAAGACAAAGGGCAATAATGGTACATTGATAGTGGGTATTCAAGTCACATGACTGGAGACAAGGGGCAACTTTCTATCTTTGAAGGAAATAAGTGAAGGTACTATTAAATTTGGAGATAATGCTATGGAAATAATAGATAGAAAAGGTAATCTTAGTCTTGACAATGGGAAGACAAAAACTAAAAATGTCTTGTATGTTGAAGGTTTGAAGCATAGTCTTCTAAGCATTAATCAAATATGTGATCAAGGACACATTTTCACATTTTATGCTCAAGGTTGTGAGATCATGAAGAAACTCCAAGAAAACTAGTTGTAGATGCTAATAGAATAACAAACAACTTATACATACTCAATGAAGTCAAGGGAAAAATGCTATATGATTACAATTGAATAAAGTTAGCTATGGCACAGAATAATGGGCCATATGAATTTTGATAATCTAGTGAAAATTAGCACTAATCAAGTTGTAAGAGATATGCCAAAAATTACAAAACATTCAAATACTCTTTATAAGCAATGTCAGCATGGGAAATAGATAAGGGTGAGTTTCAAATCAAAGGAGTACTCAAAAACTAAGACATTATAACTAATTCATAAAGACCTTTGTGGGCGGGCCTATAAGAATGCAAAGGATAAAAGGTGATAGTTATTTCATGTTTTTCATTGATGATTATTCTAGAATGACATGGGTCTTTTTTCTATAAGAAAAAATTGAGGCATTTGATAAATTTAAATATTTGAAAGCCTTGGTTGAAAATTAAACTGATTCAAAGATCAAGTGTTTAAGATCAAATCAGGGAGGTGAGTTCCTCTCAAATGAATTTGAATAATTTTGTGAGCATCATGCTATAAAAAAACACTTTTCAACTTCAAAAACTACAAAATAAAATGGATTTGTAGAAAGGAAAATTTTAACTATTAAAGAGATGGCAATTATAATGTTAAACAAATCTAAGTTGTCAAATCATTTTTGGAAAGAGGTAGTTAACACCACAGTCTACATTTTGAATAGAGGTAAAATTAGAGTAAACAATAACAAACCACCTTATGAGTTATGGAAGGGTAGACCATCATCAGTTAAATACTTCAAGGTGTTTATGAGAAAGTGATAAATCAAAAGAGATGATGAAGAATCGGTAAATTTTGACTCCAAAGATGATGAAGGTATTTTTATTGTATATTCCTCAAGAATTAAGGCATATAAATGTTATCATAAAACACTATAAAAGATTTTAAAAAGTGTTAGTGTAACAATGAATGAAACAAGGCCTCAAAAAGAGATTGTACAAGTAAATGACCATTCAGAACAACTAGACTACGAAGAAGAAGAAGAAGAAGAAGAAGAAGAAGAAGAAGAAGAAGAAGAAGAAGAAGAAGAAGAAGAAGAAGAAGAAGAAGAAGAAGAAGAAGAAGATTCTCTTGTTGTTCCACTTCATAATGCACATGTAAAAAGAGGAATTTTTAAAGCACATGTAAAAAGAGTTTGAGATGTCCATGTTAGGAGAATTGTCATTTTTTATTGGCTTATAAATTTATCAATCTAACAAAGAAATCTTTATCTCTCAAACCAATTATGTCAAGGAGATGTTGAAAAAGTCTAGAATGAAACATTTCACACTAGTTAACACACCCATGGTTACATGATATAAGTTAAGTAAAAATGATGAATTTCTTGAATTAAATCAAACACTTTACAGATACATGATTGGTATTCAGGTCAAACATCATGCAAGTTGTAGGCTTAGTAGCATGGTTTCAAGCAAAACAAAAATAAAATCATGTACAAGCCATCAAAATAATATTTAAATATCTAACAGGCATTTTGAATTATGGTTTGTGGTATCCAAGAGGTGAATATTTCACTATAATAGCATATACAAATGTAGATTAGGTAGGAAGTGTTGATTATAGAAAGAGTATAAGTAGAGGATCATTTTTTCTTGACAACAATCTAGTGTCTTAGTTAAGTAAGAATTAGGCTTCTATTTATTTATCCATAGCAGAGGTAAAATATATAGCAACAGTGTCATGTTGTACACAAGTTATATAGATGAAGTAGACATTGAAATATTTTAAGATAGAGTATGATCATCAAATATCCATACTCTATGATAACACTAGTGTAATAAATATTTCAAAGAATCTAGTTATCCACTCTAAGATATAACATATTCCTATCAAATATCACTTCTTGAGATAATAGGTTGTAGAACAAAATGAAAAGTTGGACTACATTGCCACAAAGGAAAAGATAGAAGGTATATTCATGAATCCCCTCCCAAAATAAACTTTTGAGTTTCTAAGGTAGAAATTGGGAGTGATCCATATTTCATTTAGTCACTAAATTCTTCATGAAAATCATCATTTTAGGGGGATCTCATCACTATATTATTTTTTTAGATCCATGGATACTTTGGTGATATACATTGTGATTATATTGTATGTCCCTTTGTCATTTATGTCAAAGGGTGAGAGTTAAAAAAGTGGGATGCAAAGGAGGAGAACTACAACAAGGGGAAGTTCCTCATCAAGGAGGAGATTTATATATTATTTCTCTATAGGATTGCCATCAAAGACAAAGAGGGAGATTGTTGAAACATTATCATTGATGTCAAAATAGTTATTATTGAAATAATGATGTCAACATAAATATTATTAATGTCAATGGATGTCAATATAATTTACAAGTAATGGCAACAGGATTATCATTAATGTAAAAATCATTATCTTTGCAAAAATTCATGCCTATAAAATAAATGGTCAATCACTTGTGTTTAAGAACCTATAAAGGAAGGTACAATTATCTTAAACTAGGTAAAATTTCATTAAAAATCTATAGGTTTACCCTTTTGTAAATCATGCCCCTTAGTTAAAATAAAAAAATTAAATGAAGGGACACCTCTTTTGGTGTATGAGTTTCATTTGGAGATGTCACCTCCCTTGTGAAGAGGCATTGAAGTCTATATAAGAAGAAGAGAAGGTAGAGAAATATGTGAAGAATTAATTATTTATATCATTCAAGTATAATTAGATTTTGGTGGAGAAGAGAAGAGATTTAATTTTCCATCATTTGTGGATGGAGCAACAATAGTGTGGTGAAAGATTGTTTCAGTGGAGGTTGATGCCTCATAAAGAAGAGATTGGTGTCTCTTGCTAAGTTCGTGTTTTTTGATGTGGATTGGTGTCTCCAAGTAGGTTGGTGCCTACAAATTTTTTAAGATAAGTTTTATTTTGAGGATGCATTTGGATGGTAGATCCAACTAGCTCTTCTTTGTGGTTTTTCTTGAGAGAGGGTTTTCCACGTATTATTTTTCTTAATATATATATCTTATGTGAATGTTTTATTTTGTACATTAATTTTAATAAATTAAATTTTTAAATCACAATAATTCACCACCCCCCCCCCCCCCCCCCCCCCCCATATTAGTGTGTTGTGTGCTTAACAAAAAAATGGGTGGGGGGGGGGGGTGTCCTTTTTCGGGTCACCATACCTTTAGCTCTCTATGTGATCACAATAATTTACATAAAAAATTATGACTACATTTATTTAATTGTGGTTTTAATAAATTCATTTATAGGTTTAAAACTTTATAAAATTCATATTATATAATTTAATAATAAATAAAACAAGTTTCATATAAACCACTAACCATGTGGTTTTTAAATAGATGGCAATCAACCCTAAGTAGAAGGGAGTACATTGGGGTTAGTCTCCCACCACAAAAAATGTTTTAAAAAGATAGACACATATGAAAAAATAGCATCATAAGCCACCAAACCAAGTATTTAACTTACCTTGCAATATGTTAACCCCTTAGGGGCCTAAACCAATGTTTTATGATCACAGGGTGACCATTGACCTAACACTAGGATACCCTATAGAAAAGGGTATAATGCCCTTCCAAAAGGCCTATGTCTTTAGGAAGTGCCCTATAGAGGGTTGAATTTCAAATTTTCATAACTAGAATACTAAGGGTCAAAAAATTGTGAAATTACTGATGGTAGGTCTCATTTTTCATCAAAATTATTATAAAATTATTTTGGGCCCCTAATTGCCTCATTTTACATGACTAAAAATAGCATGAGTTTGGATTAATTTATAAAGCGGTTATAAGGATACTTAAAGCATTTTTTCTAAAATTAATATAAATTCACATGTAACTCTAAAATTTATGTCGTAAATTTCATAAATTTACTGGTTATCCCTAATTATAGTATAATAAAAATTGAGAGAAATTAGAATGTTTTTAATTACATAAAATTATAGGAATGCATCTAGTCTTCCTTGACTTCACATAAAAATAATGAATTTCACAATTTTAAGAAAGAGAATAGTTTTATTTTTAGTACAATTAGAAATATATAGAGATATACATGTCTATTCCACAATATACAATTTTAATTATGTTTACAACCTAATACACTAAGTAGGAAGAGTATACAAGTGCTAAAAAAATGTCACACTATTTCTAATGACTATTTTACAATTATATTTCTTCCAAAAGACACGTATTATAAACTAAAATAATAACCATAACATGGCTCTCAAATTCCCAATATAAATTATTTACAAATTTATAAAAAATATTGAACAAGTTGGTCTTGATATGAATTATACTAGTAACCACAAGGCTAATTAAATGAAGGTCTCATCTCCATCCTTTTGAAATTAATAGGTGGCTACCCTTGGTATCCCTAGGCCTAAGACTCCTAGTGTTAGGAATCATCACATCATGGTTTAAGGTGTAAAATTAAATTAAAAAGAGGTTTGAATGGTAGATAAGGATTGACAAGAAATAATCACTAAGAAACACATCTTGGAGCCTACAAGTATATCTACACAAAATAGGATTCCATCTCCAAAACCAGCATACCAAAAAAATAAACATGATATTAAACCAAAAATGATAACAAGTAGACAAAATGTGTTTTCAACACCAAAAATACCCATCAAAGGATAAGAAGAACATGCGGGTAACTCACCATTGTTATACCATCTCTTGTCCATGGGAAGGAAATACACATAGGAGGGAATTAGGAGGTCCACTTTTCAATACCAATATAGAAAATCAAACTACATGGGAGGGCTTCAAGAATTTCATCCACTTGCCAGTATCAATACATGAGAGTGCACAAAAAACATGCAAATTCACATAATTTTTGGCAACATAAATTTTCCATTTTAAGATAATAAAATGACATAAAAATAACCAATAGTTTATGAATTATATTATATCTCCAAGCCCAAACGATCATCAAAAATACATGGTGGCCATTGTCACAATCATGGAAATAAGTAAAGAAAGAGAGTAAGATAAATAGCCTTACACTTATTGAAAATTATAAAAAGTGGAAATTAGAAAGGTAATTATATAATAAAAATAAAAATAATATAAATAGTCATAGAAGCCTACCTCAACTACTTTGATCCACTCAAGAACACCTCTTATAATCTTGGGGAAATGACTATCTTCTTCCTTTAAGCTCTTCATCCTCTTTCTCCTTCTCTTATCTGCTTTTTATTTTTCCAAATTTATAAATGAGAAAAAATCCTCACAGTGAAGGTTATCCTTCCTCATATAGACTAATTTTTTTCTCTACAAACCAATGGAAATGCAACATGTGTATGTTCCCATTACTTGGCTCATGGTCAAAAGTCTTCCCACTCCATAACTCTACTTAAAAAACCATGTGGGAAATAAAACAAGTCCATACCTCATAAATTAACCCACTATTCCATGCCATAAATGGCACATGGGTTACCTCAAAAGTCCTCATTGGCTCTTAGAAAGACTCTTCAACCCTTATATTGGTCCAAGGACATAAAAATCAATACAAAATATCTAAGAACTACTTTATATCACTCTAAAATCTTGGTTCTTCTAATACATACGAGTTTTAAATCCAAGGGTACTTGAGTGGCTTAAAAATAGTATATTAATGAAAAAAAACTTAAATATAACTCCTAAGGTTAAGAATTAAAGATGGGAATAGTATATTTTTTCATCTAATTATGCAATCTCAAATTCATTTTTCCCTATTGTAGTTTAAAATGTGAAATAATGGTTATGAGCTTCCACTTGCTCTTTCACAAACTAGGAAGCAACCTCTATCCCTTTCATCAAGGAAATCCATTCATGCATTGTTTCCTCAGGCTTAGTAGCCTCCTCTCTGATCATCAAAGAAGATGCTTTTTATTTTTATCTATAATATTTAAAATCTTTACCCCTTTTATTCTAATTTATCAAATATGAAGAGAAAACTTTAAGTAAAACATCTCCTACATAAATATTGGGGTTCCATTCCACATTATGGGGGATAACATAATTATGTATATAGAAGAATTCACATAATTGTGCTTGGACCTTAAGAGTGCCACTTTTATATAGATAAAATAAAGATTGCGGATCTATTATTATGTGGGGAAGATCAAAATAGACCCCCAAAAGATGGAATTTTATCCATTTTTCTTCAAGGTATATAGAATAAAATTGGGCAAGTGGTTTGAAATTCAATAAATAATCTATTAACCGAGCCAAATCTTCTACTTTTGATTCCATTTTCATGGTTTGTTTTACATCCTCCTATACTTTTATTTTAAAATTATTTGTTCTCTTTCCTAAACTAACCATAATGTTTAAACCAACTAAATTGTGTACTTTAAAACTATTCATCTCCCATTAGATACATTTAAAATAAAAGGAATATTTGATTTGGTTTGTCTATTTGTGTATAAATAAATGAAACAGACTTATCAATGATAGGAATGCTAAGATGATCTTGAGGTACTAGTTATTTTATAGCACATATTATGTGCTAGGACTCAGTTGGTATAACCAGATCTTATAGTTTTAAAACCACATCTTCCAATGTATCTAATTTATTACCTTTTTCAAACATCTCAACTTTTCTCCTTAGTAACTAAATTTCTCTAAGAGATTGCTCTAGGGTCTGAAATCTATTTTGTTGTAGGTTTGTAGTTCTTATTTTCTAATTTCATACTATTATTTCATCTCTTTTTCCCATATTATTTTCATCTAATTTCTCTACATGTTCCTTTCATCTGAATCTACATATTCATAATCATGGGAGATAGAATATTATTCATCATTGATACTAGTTGTGAAGGTACTAGGTTATTTGGTTTCCCTTTTGTCTTTTGATGAACCCTCACTAAAATTAATTACAGTGGGGGTTTTTGAAATATATTTCATTGATGTCTTATTTCTTAGTATATGGGACCTCCAATTGGAGAGTTGTTAATGATGTCATGGAGGTGTCCATGTGAGTAAATGAAGTGCCTTGATAGTCTAAGTGATAATGATAAAGTGTGCAATGTTCTTATCCTAGTTTGATTGAAGGAGGCTTGGTTGATCTTTAGTTTTGACATGACTAGAGTTATTTAGGGATGAGTATAGAGTATTGAGCATGTGAAAGGGGTCCTATATGAGGTTTAATATGCTTTGAGTGCTTGTGTGCAATAGTATAATTCACCTAGATCATCATTGTTCTCATCTAGACATTTTGGGTCCAATGGCGAAAAATCTAAGTAGTTAGTTTGATGACATCATAATTACCACATGTATATGAGTTAGGGGGAGCTGGTCATATGGTTGTGATCACATTTTTCCCTATTTTCTATGTGAAAATTCTCAAGTCTAGTGATGAAGTGTGACAAAATATATGCAAGTGAAAAACTAGGATCTCAAGCATTTTGATAATATTTTCCCATACTTGGCTAAATTTGCAATGTGGAAAGAAAAGCTGAGTAGTTTTGATGGTGGCATATCTCACACTATGGATGTTTCAGGAGAAGGTGATCATATGTGTTTATTTAATTTTGTGTTTGGTTAATTTGTGTTAACCTTCAAGTCAAGCATTGAAGTGTGAAAAAATCTATGCATGTGGAAAGTTGGTCTTTTGAAATAGTTCTTCACAAAGTTTGCTTGGTGAACATATAAATCCAAGTGAACATTTTAATGTCATTATATCTCACATGTGTAAGGGTTTCAAGATAATATTGACATATGGTTGGATTATCCTATGTGAGGATATCATATTGTCTAAATTTTAAAACATGTCCTTGAGTGAAGCAAAATATATGGAGGTGAAAAGTTAACTTTCTAGGTAGATAGCAATGGTCCCCATACTTAGTCATTTTTGCATGATGTTAAAGATTAGGACTAGTTAGAGATCTAATAATGTACAAAATTTCATACATCTAGATCTATGGTTCATAAAAAATCAAAGAGGTTAAAGTGTTTACTGTTTAAACTAGGTAAAGATTGAGCTCCTTACAAAAGGATCGATAGAGCATGTTTATTCCAAGATGTCAGGATGTTGTGAGATGGTGCTAAGTGTTCAATTTTAACATTATGCAGAGTTAAATATAGAGATTATTCCAAGGATCAATGGTGAGTGGGTGATTGTATAGATAGAGATCAATGGTTCACATTAAAGTCAAGAGATCAAAGTGATATTTGTTTAACATTGTTAAATACCAAGCTACATATAGAAAATTGATAGTGCATGTTGAGTCAAAGTTGCCAGATTGCATGAAATGAGGTCAACTAATTTGAGGTTTAATATTTAGGAATTGGTTCACTATGTGTTAAAGGTTGAATAATATCAATGGTGAATGATAAATTTTAAGATATGAGAGCACATGATGTGAGCATATTGTCTGATGTTTAATTGTGACCATTTGAATTTAAATATTTAAATTTAATAAAGGAAAGACTAGTGTTTGGTTTTTTTAGCCATACCTTTCGATCTAAGATGAATTTGACCATGAAATAAAAATTAAAATTTTAGAGGACTATAAGTCTCATATGGAAATATATATTTTAAGGTTTTAAAGTGTGTATAGTCAAAAATATTGATATCCAATGTTGATTGTGTGTTTGTGTTTATTTTACAAGTGACCCAAGAAGATTGTTTGAGATTGTATTATTGTTGTTTCAATGTTTAATTATGAATGATCTATTATATAATATTGTATAATACATGAGGATAATCTATGTGAATTATGAAGGTTTTACCAGTCATATTTAGTATGAACAATGATTTAGAAGATGACTATATACTCGTTCATGGTGACTATGTGCACAAAATGTTGTTTGAGTAAATAGTGCTTAAGCACAAGGGTATAAAGATGGTTTTTGGTACTTAAGGAGGACCTATAGGTTAATTGGAATGGGTAAATGAATTTTTAAATGGTCTTATATTCTTATTTTCCTTGGATAAGTGTCAAAGATGTGAATGGGTCTTCATAAGACCTAAAAGTGACTTAGGCCTATTTGAAAGTGGATTGTGCTTAAGTGTGAACCATGTGAGATGACTTAATAATGAAGGCATGTATTATGGTATAAAAATAAATATTTTTGACTTGATAATTCATGAATTATCTATATATGGTAAAACCAAATGTGTTGGTTTCTATATTTATGAGTGAGACTAGTACAAGGTGTATGCGAGAGTTATGGAGTGAAGGAGAAGTATAAGCACCTAGTGGATGGGCTGATAAGTAAATTAGATTAATGACTATGTGTATCATATGTATGTCATATTTATAATTTCATAAAATTTATCTTTCATTTTGAGGATATGTGAAGAGGTCTGAGTGTGCATATGAGGACAATTTGAGAGAAGAAGGAGAGAGATTATGGCATGCCTATGTGAGAGGCTTGTATGAGATATAGAGAGAGTTTGTATAGGGGTTAGATAAATAAATATCCATCATTATGTGTTGAAGATATTAATTTTAAGGTGGAAGGTTTTAATTCAAAGGATAATCTAAAGGACTTGATCTTCCTTAGGGGTAGTTATTCCTTGTGAAATAGGTATTTCACTAAAGGCCATTGGTCAGGAGGATATGATCAAGGCTTACTGATATAAAGGATTAGAATAGTCTCTTGTTTATAATTTATTATAGGAAAAGTATTACATGTGTTCTAGGCTTGAGAATAGGTTTTATTCCCCATGAGGGTTTCCCGTAAGAACTATGTGTTATATGTTTGATCTTGTGTATACATTGAATGAATGATCTCTATTTATAATATTTCTTAATCAAGTTGATATATGTTGATTGTTTAATAATATGAAAGGATTGGAATTGTAATTTTAATATTTGGGCTCATTCATTCACAACCCCGCCCCCCCGCCCCCCCTCACAGTGATTATACCCCTAACAATTGATATCAAATTAGGTCATTTAGAGGAAGCTTAACATCTTGAATGAGATCCTAAGTTGGTACAAATGTCACTGAACAGTTGAAGAAAGAGAATCAATAGTGGAAGGTTATGATCAAGGCACTTGAAGAGAAAATATGTACTTTGAAGAAAGACACCAAAGAGGATGAAAATGTTATCAATGATCTCAAGGTTTAGCTAATAGATGATAATACAAGTTTGTGTTTAAAATAAAAGGATATAATGTTTGATAAAGAAACTTGCCATAATAGTAGAGAAGATGATAGTGAGGAAGAATAAATTGATCTAGAAGATGAGCTCATGAGTGCACTTGGTGATTTAAAGGAGAAGAGGAATCATAAAATGAGGAATATGATAAAAGGTCTTAAAACACAAGTTAGTTCTCTTGAGGGGATTTTTTTAGGCATGTCTAAGAAAGAAGAAAATAAGTATCAATAATAGATCAAATATATTAAAGTGCAAACATAAAGATTGAAAGACATGGCCAATAAGGCCAAAGAGGATGAAGATAAGATCAGTATTCTTAAAGATCAATTGTTTACTAAAAATGCAAATATAAAATCAAGAGAAGATGAGTACGCTTAACTAAATACTATGATGGGGTCCTTGAAGAGTCATCATGAGCTTGTTGTAGTCAAGTTAGATAAACTTGAAAAAATGACTGAGAAGCCTAAATATGTCAATGAGAATGAAAGCTTTGAAATTAATGCAATAAGGTCTATTAGATAACCAAATGATTCAAATTAAGCTAATTTATTCCATGGTCATTTTTATACATGTAATAAGTATGGTCATAGAGCTAAGGAATATAGAAGGAAGTCAGTCAAGAATGAGTGTTCATGGAGCCTTGGAAGAAGAAGCAATTGGTCTTGGAGAAATAATATCTTAGATTAGTTAAGAGGTATCTTGAATGACTATATTTGTTATATTTGTAATAAAATAAGACATATTGCTAAATTATACAAGAATAGTTTGAATATGAACTCAAGTTTTGACAAGAAGGAAGATGCTCCTAAAAGTCACTCAATGGTATTGAGACCAAAGACTATGAAGGATAATCATGAACAAGGTGGATTACCTACTATAAAAAAAAGGAATTTAGATATGAAGAAGATACATAATATGTCTTTTGTCTAGATAGAAAAATAATATCATAATCATCATCAAGCAAAAGAAGGAGAAGAGTGCCAAGGGCTCTCATTGTCTGTTCATGTTGAGAATGAAGAGACCAGGCTCAAGGAGAAGACCAAGGTACTAGTTGAGGATAGTTATAATATGTTTATGGATCAAAGTGAACATCCTACTATTCCTAATAATGTATCATGAAAAGAACATCAATTGTCTATGCTTAATGATGAGGTTGATTATTCAAATGAAAAGGTATGTCAAGATTCCATAGTTTCTCCATGTGTTATCAATTCCATATTAGAAGAGAATGAGATTGATATAGAAAAGGAACCAGTTGTCATAGTTTAAACTAAGAAGAAGAAAAACTAGATTAATAAGTCTTATAACTATAAGAGGATTCTAGTGGTTATTGAGGAGATGTGGGTCACTCCTAGCTTCACTTTGTTTTAGAGCATTATGGTGCAAAGGATGTCTCTGTCTATGCTTCTTAAGAGACTCCTTTTAGTGTCGAAGATTTTTTTAATTATGGTGTTTTTTATATGGTCATAGAAGGCTATAAATTAGTATTCTTAGTTGGATCAGGTATGTTCCAAGTGAAATATATGTTGTGGTAATGTCATGATCTTGATAGATATATATGGTCAGTCTACAAGGTTAGATCAAATGTTTATAGATGGCCTAATGAGATTGATGCAATGTCAAGAAGAGTATTTTTACATATAAATGTCTATTGACCTTATTATAACATTATCTAGATAGTTTCATGGTATGAAACTATGTTGAAGTCAAAATACAAAAAAATGTTTGCTCTCAAGTTTCCCAATCTGTGCTTAAGAGTATGCAGATCCTAAAATGGGTTATAGGATGCATGGGTTCCCAAAGATGTGAAAGCTCAAATCTTGGTCTATAAGTGTGTAATGGTTATATCTAGGTGTAAAATAGGTTTTAGAGGTGGTAATTGACTAAAATGAAGTTTGTTGACTCTATTTATTTTAAGATTTTAGGGTTTTGGGCTTTACTAGAAAAGTGGTTTTCCTTGTGAGTTGAGGTATAAATCTTATTAATATGTTTAATGGGACAAATGGGTTATAAAATAAATGTTTATAGAGATTTTAAGGTTTGTGTCTCTCAAGTTATTCAAGTTTTTATTAAGATGGAGCCTTAATTAGGTAGTAAGTTTATGAAGGAAGTATGTTTCAGAAGATGAGCTAGGTGATACAAATTGGTGTGATTAAGGGGGAATATTATAGAGCTCCAAATATGAAGTTTTAGGTCTTTAATATGTGTCTATTAAAATTTGTGGTCTATTCAAGTTCTAGGTAGGGCTATAAGGAGTCTAGACAAGCTTGGTCTTGAATATGTGTTTTTTTGTTTAGTTTATCCAAAATATCAAGACATGAGTATTTAAAGGTTAGTTATTAGGTTTTTAAATATAATGTTTCCTATTTGGTGTGTGTCATGAAGTTTTGTTGGTGGTACTTGAGGTGGTTTGAGAGAGAACGCTAGTAAACCTATATGGTGGTTCCTCATGGTGTATGAAGATCTGAAGATGCTCAAGAGGTTTAATTCCTCCAATATATTAGTGGGAGTCCCTCTTATATGTTTCTTGGTGATTAACATTAGATGTTAGTGTTTTGTGTGTTGGTTGTACTGCTTGGTTGAAGAGAGTATTGGCATGTATTAAGAGGAAGTTTGTGAAGGCAAGAAGAGGTAGGCTCAAGATAAGGGGGAGTTTGTATCATATTTATAAGGTGTCATATCCTATTGGTAGTATTTTTTGATCCTTATGATTAGTTATTTCCCACTTTATCATTGTGTCAAAGGGGGAGAAAGTTCCTATTTTGAGATTTCTTGAAGAGAGAGAAGGTGAGATGAATGGTGTTTGTTGACATAAATGACAAAGGGAGACATTTTTGGAGAGTTTTCAATGATATCATGGTGATTTCATGGAGGTTTTTAGGTGAGTAGATTAAGTTTCTTGATATTCTAAGTGTGTAATGTGTTTGTCCTAGTTTGCTTGAAGGAGGCTTGGTTGGTCTTCAGTTTTGACATGGATAGAGTTGTTTAGGGATGATTATGGAGTATTGAGCATGTGAAAATAGTCCTATAAGAGGTTTTATATGATTTGAGATCCTGTGTTCATGAGTGGAATTCACCTAATTCATCATTTTTCTCATCTAGACATTTTGGGTCCAATGACAAAAAATCTGAGTAGGAAATTTGATGATGTCATAATTTCCACATATGGATGAGTCAGGGGGATTTAGTCATCTGGTTTGTATCAAATTAGTCCCTAGTTTCTATGTGTAAAGTCTCAAGTCTAGTGATGAAGAGTGACAAAATATATGAAAGTGCAAATTTGGGCTCTCAAGTATTTTAATTGTATTTTCTCACACAACCAAATTTTTAATGTGGCAAGAAAAGACGAGTAGGCATTTTTATGGTGGAATATATCAGACAAGTGGATATTTTAGGATAAGGTGATCATATAGGTTTGTTCATTTTTTTTCTTAATTGATTTGTGCTAAATTTTAAGACAAAATCTATGCATGTGCAAAGTTGGTCTTTCTAGATAGTTCTTGACATAGTTAGCTCTGTGAATTGATAAATTTAAGTGAGAATATTAATGTCATTATATCTCACATGTGTGAAGGTTCTATGAGTATATTGACACATGGTTGGATAATCATATGTGAGGAGACCATATGGTCCAAATTTTAGAACATGCACTTGAGCAAAGCAAAATATATGGAGGTGCAAAGTTGACCTTCTAGGAAGATAGCAATGCTCTCCATACTTAGTCATTTTTGTATGATGTTAAAGAACATGACTAGTTGGAGATCCAATGATGCATGGGAGTTAATAAATATATATCTACAGTGTGAAAATTTAAAGAGGTCAAAGTATTTGATGTTTAAACTAGGTAAAGATTGACCTCCTTACAAAAGGATCAATGGATCATGTTTATTCCAAGATTTTAGGATGCTACGAGATGGTGCCAAGTGTTCAATGTTTAATGATATCTAGAGTTAAAGATTGAGCTTCTTCCAAAGATCAATGGTGAGTGGGTGATCCTAAAAATAGATATCAATGGTGTGCATTAAAATCAACAAGTCAAAGTGATAACTATTTAGCATTGTTAAATAACGAACTATGTATAGAAGATTGATGGTGCACATTGAGTCAAAGTTGCCAGATTACATGAGATGAGGTCGAATGATTTGAGGTTTAAAGTTTGGGTATTGGCACACTATTAATTAAAGGTAAAATAAGACCAATGGTTTGTGATCAATATAAATATGTGAGAGCACATGATGCAAGCATATTTTTTTATGTTTAACTATGACGATTTGAATTCAAATATTTGAATTTAACAAAGTAAAGACTAGTGTCTAGTTTTTAAGCCATATATTTTGATCTAGAACAAATTTAACCATGAAATAAAAATAAAATTTATAGAGGAATCCAAGGCACACACACACACACAAACACACACAAACACACACACACACACACACACACACACACACACACACACACACACACACAGATTTTAAGGTATAAAATTGTGTACAATCAAATATATTGAGCTCCAAAATTGACTATGTGTTTGTGTTTGTTCAGTGACCCAAGAATATTATTTGAGATTGTATTATTGTTGTTTCACTCTTTAATGATGAAGTATCAATCAGAGAATGTTGTGTTAGAGATACAATAATTGAGAGGTTGGGGTTAATTAGTGAGCCTAGAAAATCCAACTTTAATTTTAATCCTTTCAATTTATTAATCAATTACCATAAGAATTCATGAAGCATACACAACATTCATAGAAATGAGCAAGAGAGACAATGCAAGATCAATCACATTACACATGACATATGTGGTAAACCCTCTTGGGGTAAAAAACCCAATATAAACTAAAATTAGACTACTATCCCATAATAAAAAGAACCAATTTATACCAAGCACAACAAATCAAGGAACTACAATCCCTATTTAGTGAGACTACAATCCCATAAGGTATTACAACACCTATCTTGTTGAGATGCAACAAAAACTAGAATTTTATAGAATTTCACCTTGTGAGGAGGATATAAAACCCTTAGATTGTGAGTTGACACAAAAACACCTATGAACACATCCACCTATGAATTTATTCCTTCAACACCTAATGATGGACCTCTAATTATCACTCTTCACATTCACTCATACTCAAATAACAAGAGAACTATTTTTCCAACTAAATTATGACCTATAGGTCATATATATAGTACTCAAATTTTTATTCTCTTTTAATCATACTTAGGGCACTCTACCCCTCCTTCACTCCACAATTCACACACACAAGCCTCTCTCAAACATCTCCCTAGTCTCTTGCTCAAGTCTTCTACAAAAATTTAGAAACCAACACATTTGGTTTCACCATTTATAGATAAATCATGAATTAACAAGATAAAAATATTTCATGTCAGCCATAAAACATGTCTTCACCCTCAAGTCATCTCACATGGGTCACACTTAAGCACAATCCACTTTTAAAAAGGCCTAAGTCACTTTTAGGTCCTATGGAGACCCATTCAATGCTTTGACACTTCTTAGAGCAAACTAAAAACATAGGAATACTTTTAAAATCCATGAACCCATTAAAAATTATCTATAATTCCTCTTTAAGTGATAAAAAACATCAGAATACCTTTCTTATTAATCATAATTTACTTAAATAATATTCTATACACACAGTCACATTCTAAGCCTTTGTTCATACTACATATGATTGGTCAATCCTTAATAATGAAAATAGAGAATATTTATGGAATATACAACACTCCAAAATATCTAATTCATAATTAAACATTAAAACAACATCAACACAAGATCAAACATCCTTCTCGAGTTCTTAATAGTCAAATGTTGAACACATAGTCAAATTTAAACATTAATATATTTGATTGTATGTACACTCAAAAATTTTTACTAGTGTCATTATATTTTTCATGGATTCCTGTTAAAATTTTATTTTTATATCACCTATGAATTAGTTTTTGATCAAAAGTTATGGACAAAATACAAAGCACTAGTTTTTTCCCTTTGTAAAATTCAAATATTCAAATTCAAACGGTCATAGTTAAGCCTTGAACACCTGTCCTCATCTTATTTATCCTTGAAAATTTGGAAAAAACTCACTCTATCTATCTACTTAAAAATATATCAATATTTAACCCATAGTACTTTACTTCCCAAACATTAAACTTCAGTCACTTTGACCTCATCCCATGCACCCTCGTAATATTGACTAGATACGCACTGTTAGTCTGTACAAATCAACCAATTATTTAACTAGAAATGATGATAATTATATATAAATAATAAATCCTAAGATAATGAAACTTTTCACCCTCATGTGCCTTCTAAACATTTTACTATCATTCTATGCACTTGTGCCACTTGGCAACCTCTTGTGTAATGTTAACTCTTGACTTGTCTCACATTGTTGATCTTTGTCAGTATGAACCACCATTCACCATTGATATTATATCAGAATAGTGAGTTTTTGACAATTTTAACCTATGAATTTAACCTTTTATCTCATTATTTAATGTGAATAAACTTGACAGTCTCTGACTCATCACTGTCTGTAAGTGCAACTTTGAAGATTTATATCTCGAGCTCAATGACACTTCAAGACCCCAAATTTTCAAGGTAGATTATTGACATTATAAAAAAAATATCCATGATATATTTTGAAAAATATTAACCTTTTGTGTACATTAAATAAATTCACAAACTTATTAGTTCATTTATGTCTACATGACAATTTATGACGGTCTGGAAAACATTGCAAACTACATGGGAAGCCAACTTTACCCTTGCATATATTTTGATGTGATTCAATGCATGATCTAAAATTTATCCCAAATAAAATAGGTGAAAACTAAAAAAACCCATATAATCACCTTCTCCTTATATTTATACATGTGTGAGATATGCCATCATCAAAATGCTTACTTCGCTCTTTCTTGCCCCATGCAAATTTGGCTAAGTATGAGAAAATACTGTCAAAATACCTAAGAGCCTAACTTTGCCCTCACATATATTTTGATGAACTTTAGAACATGATCTAAAATTTATAATAAATAAAATAGGTACCATTTTTATCACAACCATATGACTAACTCCCCTTGAATCATTCCCATGTGGCAATGGTGACATCATCAAATTACCTACTCAAATTTTTTGCCACTAGACTCAAAGTGTCTAGATGAAAACAATGTACTAGATGAATTCCACTTATACACACAAGAAATAAAATATTATAAAACATATTAGGGACCTATTTCACATGATAAATACTCTATACTCATCACTAAACATCTTTAACCATGCAAACTCTAAAGATCAATCAAGCCTTACTTAATTGTATTAGGCTAAGCACATTAAACACTTTGTCATTATCACTTAGACTATCAAGAAACTTAATCCACTCACATAGACACTTCCATGACATAACAATGACATCATTTAAAACTCTCCAATAATATTCCCCTTTGTCATTGATGTTAACAACCATTATATATATCAATATACCACTCACCTTCCTTCTCTTCCTTTAAGCACTTTTACAATAGGAACTTTTTCCAACTTTGAAACAATGACAAAGAGGGAAAAAAATTATATTTAGGACCTAAAAATACTATCATTAGAAAATTACCATCTTAAAAATATGATACAAACTCCCCCTTACCTTGAGCCTACCTCTTCTTACCGTGATAACTTCTTCTTGCTCTATGTCAACACTCTCTTCAACCAAGCACTACAACTAATGAATAAATAACACATAAAACTACAAGAATATGATGTAACTGACCAAGAAGAATCTAAGAGGCACTCCCCCTCATATTTAAGATCCATTTTACATCTTGAGCATATTTAGATCTCCATACATCATGAAGAACCACCACACATGATTACTAGCCGTCTCACTCAAGCTACCACAAAGACCACCAATAGAAATTCATGCCACTCACTAAATAATAACATGCACTAAAAAAAATTTATAACTCACATTTAAATACTCATGCATTGATATTTTGGATAATTTGATTGAAAGGCAGTTCTTCTTCATAGTAGGCCTATCTAGCCTCCTTGTAGCCCTAATTAGATCTTGCAAAGCCAACTATTTTCAATAGACACATATTTAGGACCTGAAAATTAATATATAGATCACTCTCATATTCCCCCTTAAGCACACCAATTTTCATAACCAAGATTATCTTCTAAAACATACTTCCTTCATAAACCTACTACCTAATTAGCCCTCCATATTGATTAAAAATTGAATAACTTGAGAACCACAAACCTTAAAATCTTTATGAAGATTTATTTGACAACCCATTTATCCTATTCAACCTATTAACAATCATAAAACCTTAATTAATAATGCAAACCACTTTTATAGCATAGCCTAAAACCCTAAAATCTCAAAATAAATAAGGTCAACAAACCTCCTTCTGGTCAACACACACCTCTAAAAATAATTTCACACTTGGAGAGACCCAACACACACTTATATGCTAAAAATTGATCCTTCACACCTTTAAGTGCCTTGACTTCCTAAACCCCATTTTAGGCTTGCTTGCCTTTAAGTTAAAAATTGAAAAAAATTGAGATCACTCATAAAACTTCAATTTTCCTTCAAAATACCTTTATAACATAATAAAGAAGCACACAAACCTTTCTGAGTACCAAACTCTACTTGGCATTGCATCAAACTCATTATGCCATATAAAAACACCCATTTTGATCCTGTATTATAGCTCTTTCACAAATTTATAGAATAAGCTCATGATCTTGTTGTTCCCCCTTAACCAAAGACCTTATATAATTGGCATTATCATCTTGAGCACACAAACTTGATTCTCCAAAATAAAAGATGTTTCCTAAGAAGCATAGGTAGAGACACCCTACTTCACAATGTCCTAGAATAATGTGAAACTAGGAGTTTATCACAAATCCTCATATTCCTTCTATTCCTTGGTTATCTAATACCTTTAATTATTTTTCTTCTTCTTAAGATTAAGAGAAGCAACATTCTCAACCACAAAAACATTCTCCTTTTCGTAAATAATTAGATTGATAATACATAGAGATAATAAAGATTCATGACATACATTTTCATCTGTAGAATCTTCCTTACAGATTAGAACCTCATCATTAGGCACAAACAATTGATTTTATTTTCATAATACATTCTTAGCAATATAAATATGCTCACTTGGATCCATACATACCTTAGGACTAGCTTCAACTATCACCTTGGTCTTCTCTTTGAGCTTGGTCTCTTCACTCACAACATGAGTAGATAATGAGAGACCTTGGCACTCCTCAACTTCTAAAGTATTCTCCACCATAGATTACTTGGATCTGAAATCTCATCATGACTCAAAATTTATAGCTTTGGCTTCCATGTGTTGACATGCCTTCTTTCTTGCACTCTATGAGCCTGATTAAACCTATTCAGACTTGTAGACCTTTAATTACATAACCTAGCAATGTGACCTCTCTATTCACAATTGTAGCACACCAAACTCCTTGATGGAAACATAGTTTGTCTTAGTGTTTTAAGATAGAAAATTTCAATATGTCATATGTCATGATAAAAAAAACAACCTTCTCTTTTTGAAGAGGACTCACCTTATATAATCTTATGTGGATAATGGTTTTCAAAGTGTCCCACATCAAGATAGTTGAGTCACTATATTTTTATCACTCTTTTTGACTGATGACCCCCATCATAGTCCCATGCAAACTCATTTCTAATAGGTTTCTTGAATTTTCTAGCTTTATACTTGAACTAACTACATGTGTAATATTAACTATTAAATCTTGCATCCCTCATGACATTAGGTTGTCTGAACTACTTTGTCTTCATTCTGCCATCACCTTCAAATACTGATCCAAGTTGCTCTGATTGATATTCATGTCAACTTGAGTAAAAACTTTGGGCTCTTCATTAAAACTCAATACAGATCTATCACTATCTAATTTTTGACTCTTTAGTAGATTATCCACATCATTATAATTTTTATCAAACTTGACAAATGATTTCACCTTACTTGTAGATTTCTCTAACTCATCTTTCAAAGACACAATCTTAGAAGCATACTATAAGCATTATTCTTCTTTGGCTCTTAGAATTTCAGACATAGATTCCAACTTAGAATTAATAAACATGATATCACCTTCATGCTCCCTATAGTCTTCAACCAATCTTAACTTAAACACACTAAATTTCTCCTTATAGTCCTTGAATTTAGATTTCATCTTCTTATTAATCTTGTTCTCAATCTTTAATCCTTCAATAAAATTTATTAGTATAGTCTCATAGTCCACCTCATCTTCATCATCATCTAAATCACTCCAAGTAGACTCTTTTTGATGTGAGTAACTTCCTTCCTCAGCCATGAACATAGATTCATCTTCAATAGGACCATCATCTTCATGATCATATTCTAAGTCACTATCTTCACTCTCATTTGATGAGATGCAATCTTATTTGGTGTAGAGACTCTTCTTATTCTTGAAGGACTTCTTGTTGTTATACTTTTTGAATCCTTTCTTCCTATATGTCTTCTTATTTTCATCTAGACCTTCACCATGCTCTTCATCATTAATATTTTCATTCTTATGAGGGAACTTATGAGCAGAATATTATATCTATCCACAATTGAAACATTTGAAAGGTAGTTTACCCTTATACTTTCTTGAGCCTATGTTTAATTTCCTAGTAATCAAAGCAATTAGTTCATCCTCATCAATATCAGATCTGTCATCCTCTTTGGACTTCTTGGCTTGGAACTTCTTCTTAGGATTCATCTCTATCTTTAAGGTTGCTTCCTTCTTTGGTGGTATATCATCATTTACTCTCATCTTATATGCATTAAGGGTGCCATGAAATTAATCTGTATTCAATTATGTAACATCATGACTTTACAAAATAGCACATAATTTTGGATCAAAATTAAGAGATAGATATGTTAATACCTTTTGGACTATAATAGCCTCTTTAATATTCTCTCTAAGACCTATGATGATGTTCACAATCTCAACAAATCTCTATAAAAATGATGCCACAGAATCTTCTTCCTTCATCTTGAGACTTTCAAATTACCTTTTGTGAGTCGATAAATTATCAAGCTTGACCATTTAATATCCTTCAAAAATGATCTTCATTTTGTCTCATATCTCTTTAGTATATTTATAATAGATTATCTTGGTTTATTTAGTCTCTAAAAGACCATAAGTGATAAGATTCATTCCCTTGGAATTATTCTCAAACACTTTCTTATTTGTAGCACTAAATATAAGAGTAATAGGAGTAACATAACTATCAAAAATATATTTCGATACATTAAACCCTAGGAACATAATGTATGTCCTCATCCTTACACTCTAAAAAACATAATTAGATCCTTTAAACATCAGTGTTTTCTTAGTAGAGAAACCTCCTTGATGACTACCCATATTGTAGCTTGGATCACCTTCGAGTTGTTAGGAATTAACCAAAGGACCTAATTTAATATCAATTTTTATAGGTACTATCACTAAGAAGGGGGTGGGGGTGAATCAGTGAGCCTAGAAAATCCAACTGCAATTTCAATCTTTTCAAGTTCTTAATTAATTACCATAAGCATTCATGAAGCATACATAACATTCATAACAATGAGTAAGAGAGATAATACAAGATCAATCATATAACACATAACATATGTGGGAAACCCTCTTAGGGGAGAAAACCCACTAGAACCTATAATTGGACTACTATCCTATAATAACAAAAACAAATTTAGACTAGCTTGAACTAATCAAGGAACTATAATCCCTAGTTAGTGAGACTATAATCCCATAAAGTGCTACAACATCTATCTAGTTTATCTACAACAACAACCAGAATTTTAAAAAAAATCACCTTAAAAGGAGGTTTTAAACCCCTTATATGTTGAGATTTCATAGCAACACCTATGAACATATGCACCTATGAATTGATGTCTTCAATAACTGATTATGGACTTATGGTTATCACTCTTCACATTCACTCATAATCAAATATAAAAAGCACTATTATGCTAGCTAAATTATGAGCTATAGGTCATAAAAATAGTACTCAATCTATTTTTATCTTTAAATAATCCTTAGGTAAATCTACCCCTCCTTCAATGCATAATTTACACACACAAGCCTCTCTCAAATCTCTCCCTAGTCTCTTACTTAAGTCTTCCACAAAAATATAGAAACTAGCACATTTGGTTTCACCATCTATAGATAAATAATGAATTAACAAGATCACAATATTTAATATTTTATATAATACATGCCTTTACCCTTAAGTCATCTCACATGGGTCACACTTAAGCACAATCTACTTTCAAATAGGCTTAAGTCATTGTTAGGTCATATGGAGACCCATTCAGCTCTTTGACAATTCTTCGAGCAAACTAAAAACATAGGAATTTTTTTCAAATAAATGGACCCATTCCACATGATCTACAAGTCCTCCTTAAGTTCTAACAACCATCACATTACCCTTTTTCTTAAGCACAATTTTCTTAAACAACATTTTGTACACATTATCATTATCAATGAACAGAAGTTCACCTTATAGGCCTTTGTTTATATTGCATATGATTGGTTAATCCTTAATAATGCACAAAGAGAATCCTTATGGTTTATAAAACACTCCCAAATATATAATTCATCATTAAACATAAAAAATATATCAACACAAGCTCAAACATCCTTTTTAGGTTCTTAACAGATGAACATTGAACACACAATCAAATTTGAACATCCATATATTTGACTTTATGTACACTCAAACATTATAAATAGTTTCATTATATGATCCATGGATTATTCTTAAAATTTTATTTTTATATCACCTTTGAATTCATTTTGGATCAAAAGTTATGGACAAACTATAGAGCATTGGTTTTTTCCCTTTGCAAAATTCAAATATTCAAATTCAAATTGTCATAGTTAAATCTACGACACTTCTCCTCATCTTTTTGCTTCCTAAAAATTTGAAAAATACTCATTACATCAATATATTTTGAAATATCTTGGTCTTTAACCTATAGTAATTTACTATCCAAATGTTAACCTTTAGTCACTTTGACCTCATCTCATATACCTTTACAATATTGACTAAATACACACCGTTGATCTCTATAGATCAATTAAGTATTTAAATAGTAATGATTAGTATTATATATAGCTCAAAACTTTGTATATAATGACACTTGGCACCCTCATGTGCCTTATTATCATTTTACTATCATTCCATGTACTTTTGCCACTTGGTAGCCTCTTGTGTAATGTTGACACTTGACTTGTCTCGCACTATTGATCTTTGTCAGTACGAACCATTGATCACCATTTATCTTCTATAAAACTAGGGAGATTATGAAAATTTTTAATTTCATGTGAAACCTTTGACCTCATGCTTCAATGTGAATAAACTTGACGGTCTTCAACCCATCACTATTTGTAAGTGTAACTTTGAAGATTTATATCTCAAGCTGGATAACACTTCAAGACCCAAAATATTTAGGGTAGATTGTTGAAATTATAAAAAACATATCCGTGATATCCTTTGAAAAATATTTACCTTCCATGTACCTAAAATAAATTCACAAACTTACTGGTTCATCTATGTTTGCATGATGGTTTGTGATGATCTAGAAAACATTACAAATTGTTTGGGAAGCTAACTTTACCCTTGCATATATTTTAACGCACTTTAGTGCATACTCTAAAATTTAGTGAAAATGAACTAGGAATAAAAATAAACAAACCCAAATTATTACATTCTCCTGAAATATCCACATGTACAAGATATCCATCATCAAAATGCTTACTCGGCTCTTTCTTGCCTCATGCATATTTGGCTAAGTATGGGAAAATACTGTCACAATGCCTAAGAGCCCAACTTTTCCCTTGCATATATTTTAACATGTTTCAACACATGATCTAAAATTTATCAAAAAGGGAATATGTACTAATGTGATCATAACCATATAAATAACTCCCCTTGACTCATTCTTAGGTGGTAATGGTGATGTCATCAAATTACCTACTTAGATTTTCTACCACTAGACCCAAAGTGTTTAGATGAAAATAATGGACTACCAGATGAATTCCACTTATGCACACAATCACTAAAAGATTATAAAACATATTAGGGACCCCTTACACATTATCAATAATCCATACTCATCCCTTAACATATGTAACCATTTAAACTCTAAAGATCAACCAAGCCTTCTTCAAGCATATTAGGATAAACACATTGCTCACTTTGTCATTATCACTTAGACTATCAAGGAATTTTCATCCACTCACCTGGACATCTCCATGAAATCATCATGACATCATTGACAACTCTCTAACATTTTTTATACTCCATGAAGGTCATATATGTGCATTATGAAGGTTTGACCAATCATATGTAGTATGAACAAAGGTTTATAAGGTGACTATATATATTCATTCATGGTGATTGTGTGTACATAATGTTGTTTGAGAGAATTATGATTAATAAGAAGGGTAATGTGATGGTTTTTATAACTTAAGGAGGACTTATAGGTCATATGGAATGGGCCCATGCATTTATAAATGGTCTTATGTTCTTAGTTTGCTCGAAGAGGTGTCAAAGAGGTGAATGGGTATTCATGGGACCTTAAAGTGATGTAGGCCTACTGAAAGTGGATTGTGCTTAAGTGTGACCCATGTGAGATTCCTTAAGTATGAAAGCATGTATTTTTTATGACAAGGAAATATTTTTGACTTGATAATTCATGAATTCTATATATATATTGAAACCAAATGTGTTGGTTTCTAGACTTGTAAGTGAGACTAGTGTAAGGTGCATGTGAGAGTTATGGAGTGAAGGAGAAGTAGATGTGACCAGTGGATGGGTTGATAAATATATTATATTTATGAATATGTGTATTATTTTCAAGTCATATTTATGATGTCATAAAAGTGCTTTTTTAGTTTGACAATATGCGAGAAGGTCTAAGTGTGCATATGAGGACAATTTGAGAGAAGGAGAGAGATTGTTGCATGCCTATGTGAGAGGCCTATATGAGATAGAGAGAATTTTTGTAGGGCTAGATAAACATAAATCCATCATCAGGTGTTTAAGACATTAGTTCCAAGGTTGAGATGTTCACTACAAATAAGGGTCTAAATGACTTGATCTTCCTTAGGGGTAGTTGCTCCTTGTGAAATAGGTGTTTCACTAAAGCCCTTTCATCAGGAGGATACGATCAAGGCTTATTGGTCTAAAGGAGTTAACTAGTCTCTTGTTTATAATTTATTATAGGACAAGTAGTCCATGTGTTCAAGCTTGAGAGTGGGTTTTATTCCCCATGAGGGTTTCCCATAGGAACTATGTGTTGTTTGTTTGATATTGTGTATGCATTGAATGTATGAAATCTCTTGTTAATGTTGCTTGATCAAATTGATATATGATGATTGTTTAATAGTGTTAAAGGATTGGAATTGAAATTATAATATCTAGGCTCACTGATTCACCCCACCTTTGAGTGACTATACCCCTAACACTTCCTCTTATAAACTTGTGTATAATTAACTTTGGGATTAATTGTAGGATTATGAGTTAGATGAACCTCTTCCTTTTGTGAATCAGATTAGGAAGATGCAATGAATAACTTCCTCTTTCATCCTCTTGTCTACATTCCACTTATTTCTGATGTAGTCTCCTTTTATTGTTCCATTATTTCTTCTTGAGTTATCATGGTGGATTATTCTCTTAAATCTACTTCCTTTTATTGTGTTGCTTCTTCTTCATATTCTAATTCAAACTCTTCCTATATTTGTACTTATTATTCCTCTTCTTATTTACTTGTTTATTTTTCTACTTACTCCTCATCACTGTCTTCATCCAATGGTATTTGTAAAAAATATTCCCAAGCTAAGTTGTCACTCCTTCTAATCAGACATCTATAAATAATGAGTTGAATGAGGAAGTGATGGGATAATAACTTAATTTTACCTTTTTTATATTCCTAAGTCATTATCTTTAACATATTGATTAAAAATGGGGACATGTATCCTTATGTTGTGCCTCAAGTAGTTGAGAAAATTAAAATGAGTAGCATATAGAATTGAGCCTCTCCCATCATAATTAAAGTATTTGAGAATGAATAAGGAAAATTGTGCCCATACATTAGGTAGTGAGAGATGAAACATTCCCTACTTAGATAAGTTTAATTACACATTCTTTTCATAGATGATTCTCTCTCTCTCTTTTAATGGTATCTATTTGTTCTCATATCTCCCCTATTCATAAAAGACCAATTACTTGGATTAATAAATTCTCAGTGACATTTATATTTAATCTCTTCATAGTATCCTTATTTTATTAAAAATGTGCTATCAAACTCCTATACAACCTCTTAATTATACCTAGTTATTTTATTAAATAATGACAACCATCCTGCATCTTTAAAAATAGTGTTGTCATCCAATTGATCCAATAATGGGGTGAGATTTGTGGGTTCCATAAAAACACAATATCCCTGCATGGTGTATGTAGGATTATTTTTAATAAAATATAATCAAGAGTTTTTTTTAAGTATGTTCAGATAATAATCCATTTGTGTTTTTGCACAGTGACCATTATGTGCTTCAATCTTGTTAATTATGATTGCATAATCATGTCACTTATGTTGCATGTTGTAAAGTTTGTAGTTATCTTAAATGCATATATGGAAACCCAACCAATATAAATGGCACTCAATTTAAGGACATAATATAATATCCATGTAACAAAATGGGGAATGGATAATAGTGTCAAAGTATTGGCAGTGGGATAGCAAGGTTGGTATGATATAAATGTTGATAGAGCCGGTAGCTAAAGTGGATTTTGAATTACCATGGGATATTCCCATATAATATAAAACATAATTTGACATGATAACATAATTATTACCACATTTAAATAATTAATTAAGATTACCTTGTGAAAAAATTCATGCTTACCTCTACTTGATGAGATACTTCATTATGTAAAGTTATGCAGACACCATGAGGGAGTGATGGAGCTAGAAGATGTGGAATAAGGTTGAATGCATCATAATAAATAATGTGAACCTATTTTTAATGTTCATAAGAAATTACCTATGTCTATTGATTTGGAAAAAGGTGGTGACATAGATAGAAAAGACATTAAAATCCATTATCTGATAATAGTGTCTTCATGCATGAAAACAACTTATACTTGCAGCATTGGGTGTAATTTATATTGTGAGAGATTGATGAGATAATAAATTATTACTTACATCTAATGGCCTCATTATTCCATCATCCTTGAGTTCCTACTACTAGTATTATAGTATGCATAATACATCCTATAACAGCTATAGGTCAACTCATAGCAATTGAATTGACATCTTATAGTAATTGAATTTGCATCCCAGTGCAAAAACATTACAAATTAAAGTTTCCTATAAAGGGATTAAATAGTTTTTTAAGTTATATTAAGGGACGATGATCAAGAGGGTGTTTTGAAAGGAAATTTTTATTTTTTTGATTTACTTTTTTCTTCCTTATTTCTCTTTATTTTTGGTCAGCAAGTTGATTTTCCATCAAGCATTTTTATATATAGATATTGGCTATCCAAGGACTAGTTTTATAACCAACATATATTAGAAATTCTTGTATGTTTTAATTTCTTGGTTTTTTACCTTTTTTACTTCATTTATAACCTTAAATGATCAACTAAACAACTTGATCAATTAGAGTGTTTATTTATCATGTAGCCAGCCAAATAGATGTATGGATAAAAAAAATTGCAACAAAGTGAATAACCTTTATCAATGAAAATAAGGGTAAACTATAATATCCTATTGATTTAAAATAAATATCTAAAGAGGGATGAGAGGAAGATATGGTGTGTCCATCTAGAAGCTATCGAGTGAATCTTTCCTTGGAAAGAGGCTTCTTGTATAAGTTGAGAATATGACCATTAAATAATAAGTGTAATTATACAAGATCAATAATGTGAAACTTAAAAACTCATTATCAAAGACTTACTCTATTTCATAAGGCCCAAGACATCTAGTTATTAGGTTTGCCTTATTATCTTTATACTTGGAATAAAAAAATAGAGCCCAATCTCCTAGCTAAAATTCTCCTATCTTGATGTAATTATCATACCACTTTATCCTTTACTACTTAATTAATTTAGTATGATGCAATTCCTATCTTTGAAGTTCATCTAAAGTATTAAACTTTATGAATCTTTCCTTTTATGCTTGTGATAAATCTAAGCCAAGTTCTAATGTTTTCCTCAAGGTTTTGTACTCAAATTCAATGGGGGAGGATAGGATTATGTCCATAGACTAATTCATATGGGGTTAGGCTAGTTGTAGTCTTACATTTAATTTGCTATTCCCAACATTCTTAAGGAAGATGAGCCTCCCAATATTTATTATTCACATTGAATATTTTAGTGAAGATATTCTATAATTCCCTATTTGTAACATCTACCTATCTATTAGATTAAGGATGGTATGGGGTGGATATATTATTCTTAATTTCATATTCTTAGATAAGGGTAGCTATGAGATTAGATGGAAATTAAGTTTTCTATTCAATAAAAATCTCTCATGGTACTCCATAGTGGGTGAAAATGTCTTCATACAAAATTTTTGTATCTTTCTCATCTCTTGCATGAGTTAATGATTTCACCTCTACCCATTTAGTCACATAATCTATACAAACCAATATGTAATCTTTATTGTTAGATTTTAGATCTATTGGTTCAAAAAATATAAATTCCCCACTTATCAAATGGTTCTAATCCCAAATGAGGTTGAAGTGGCATCTCATCTAGATGTGTGGGTTTCCCCATACATTGGCATTGATCACATGGGTGGGTATATTAAAATTCATCCTTATGCAGGGTAGGCCAATAGTAGCTTATAATTATAATATTTATGGAAATATTATTTTCATCAAAATTACACCCACATGGTTCATCATGACATTATCTAAGGATGTCAACAACCTCATCTTTACAGATACACTGACACAACTGAATCAGTCCAGTAACAAAAAGATATCTAGAGATCCATGAGTATGGACTAATTTTTATGAACAAACTATGCCTCATTTGGAGATAAATGGTGTGGGAGAAATATTTAAGCTAATAATTTAACAATGTATTCATACCAAGGAGTGTTAGAGGTTAATGCAAAATAATCTTCATCATGAAAGGAGTCATCTACTACTTGACTATTTTCATCTTATTGCAAATGTGATTAAAAAATATGAAAGTAAATTATCCTTTCTTATTCTATTAAAAATATTAATATAAAATTCCTATATCAAATTTAACCACCTAATTATCCTTTTAGTGATAATGGGTTTATTCATCAAATAACTTATTGTTGCATGATCAGTATGGATGAAAACCTAATAATTAGTAATGTAGTGTCTAAACTTGTTGATAACATAGACTAAAATAGGTAATTCCTTCTCTATCTCTTTGTAATTGAGCTCAAACCCTTGAAGGATTTTTTTTTAATGAATTATATGGCATAGCTCAAGGACTACTCTTTCTAACCAAGTACAACTCATAGTGTAGTATCATAAGCATCTGTATGGATATAAAATGGTAATGCCCAATAATGACCTCTCAATAGTGGAGTTTTTATTACTATATATTTGATTTGTTATAATGTTGTTTGGTTTGCATTATTACAAATAAAATTATCATCCTTATAAAATAAAATAAATAAAGTTGGTACAATTTTTTTAAAGTCTTTAATGAAACTATGGTAATATGTAGCATGTCCTAATAAAATTATAACATTCTTTTTCTTTTGTGGAATTGGTAAGTCCTTGATTATATTTATTTTGGGAGGATATACCTTAATATATTTAGGTGAGACATGGTGTCCTAAGAAAATACCTTCAGTCATCAACATGTAGCATTTTTCATGACTCAGGGATAATTAGTTGTCTTGAAAGCATTAGAGGACTTTATCAAGGTTTTAGAAGGCTTTATCATATGTTTCCCCATAAAATATCAATTCATTCATGCATATTTAAATGTAATCATGGGATATATCAGAAAATATTCCTAAAATAACCCTTTAAAAGGTGGTTGGAGCATTTCATAAACTTAATGGAATTATAACATATGCATAGGTACCCCAAGGACATGTAAAGGTAGTGTTATATTGGTCCTCAAGAGCTATTTTCATATGATCATGGCCACTAAATCCATCAATAGAGGATAAGTTGATTGATAAAATGGAAAGGAAAGTGACCTTTCCTTGTAGATGAATTTAATTCCATATAGTCCACATATATACACTATTTACCCCCTTTATAGGTACAATAACTAGGGGCGAAACACACTAGATATATAAATTAGGATAAAGAAACCTTGTATTTAATAGTTTTTGTAATGTAGTTTTGACTATGTCTTTCACAACAAGGTTCATTTAGAGTTGTGGTTGGTGAATGTGTTTAAAATATTCCTTAATGTAGATATGGTGGGTACATAAATCTAAATAAATTAGTCTCATATCATGATAATCCCAAGTAAAATTTGTTTTGTGTTTTTGGATCATGGTGATAAGCTTGGTTTCTTGTTGAGGTTACAACTTCTTGTTGATATTGAGATGTTGTCATAAAAAGATCTCCAATTGTTTAGATAGAGATAAAATGGATTTTATAATCTCTAATAGTATAGCATAGCTGAAATGGTGTGGTAGTAGTTGATTAAAGGTTTTAATATCTCTCTCCTCATCAAAGAGACCAATTTTAAGGAGAATTTTAGTGAGAGGACATCATATACATTACAAGAGATTATCTATTTATTAATCCTCTTGATATTTTTTTTCAAGATATCAAAAATGATTGTTTCTTCCTATAGATCTCTCAGGGATATTCTATGGTCAAGTGTGCATAAATTATGCAAATAAAATTGTTCCTCATCCAACTCTTCTACCCATGGAGGTTGTTCTAATTCATAAGAAGGTTTAGCTAGTGGGTATATCATAAATTTATTAGTGTCATTTACATTTGAGATCAACATGTTTCCTCGTCTATGTCTAATAAAATAATTAGCTATAGATATCCATCATCTTCCTAAGATAATGGATATCCTAGGTTATTTTTAGGTTTTAGGATGATGAAAACATATAGATATTACAATGGATCCATAGTGATGATTAAATATTCAATCATGCCTTCTAGTTTGACTATGGATCTATCAGCCTTTTATAAGACTATAGCTGTTGGGTGAATATGTTTTAGTCCAAGTTTATGCATAGTTTACATATTCATAACATTGATGGTTGATCCTAAATAAATCAATGTATTAGGTATCAACTTTTCATGAATGTTGACATTAATGATAGGATTGTTAGGATCATAATACTTAGGTGTAACCACATTACTTAGAACAATGTTTGTAAGATATCCAACTATGTGGACATTCTTGGGATCTTTCTTTTTATGATCAAGTTTTTTTAATCATACTTTGAAAATAACTTTGGTGAGATGGGCACATCATTTATGGCCTAAAATAGTGGAATATTAAAATGTGCATTATTTAATTTTCCTAATAAATAAAATTTAGGTTCTTGATTATGACATTAAATGTTTAACCTTTTAGGGAAAGGAGGGTTTCCAAGCCCTTCCTATGTTGTAGTGGAACTTGGTTCATGAGTAGTAGAGGGTTTGAGTGTTTATGGATTAGTAGGGATGTTTTGAATCTCTTTATAGGGTCTGGTGATTATGGGTGGGATAGGTTATGGAAGTATACATTCTTAATTAAGGTTTATTTAATTTATATCCATAATATAGGTTAGATATTTCATTGTTTTGGTGGTTTTTATTGGATAAACCAACTTATTGGTAGGGTTTGATACAAGTTAGGTAGGCAATTATGGTTGTCTAGGAGTTGGTTTTATATTTAGAAATAAATTTGGTTATTCTTATTGTTATGATTATTATAGTTTGGGGAATCCTACATTTTTATTAAACCAAGGTTGGTTATTCCTCCATGGTTGGTGTCATGAGTTTGAGGGATGATAACATTGTTGATTCTAATTTTAAGTTTTCCAAGACTGGTTTTGTGAGGATTGTGTTTGCCAATTTTGGGTTGTCCAAGGATAGTTTTGGGGCAGATGACAAATAATTGGGGTTGGGACATTTATTTGTGACCAATTATAGTTTCGGGGATGCATATTTGTCCAATAACTTAGTCCATAATTAAGAACAATTGAAAATTGAGAATTTGAAAATATAAATTTTGGTAGCATACCTTGATTATTAGGCCTAGGTGACCATTGTATTCATTGTGATATGTATAAAATATGATCTCATTCTCAACCAATTGTATGTAATATTAATATCTCAAAATCCTCTTTCATTATGTTAGCCATTTTCACTTTGATATCTGGACATTTACAATCTAATTTCTTCTTTTAATAGTCCATAAAATAGACCGTCAAGGATTTCTCTATTTCTTCTTGATTTTTACTTATGTGAAAAATATTTAATAGAGTATACATATGACTAATGATATCCTACTTCATATCTTGTATCAAATTTCTTATCAATTTTTGAGAGTCTATTTGTAGCTAATGAAATAAATATCTTGTTGATGTAGTTTTTATTCATTGTTGACCTTGAGTAACTCTTACATAGAAGTGTTTGCTCATAAAATGATACCATTGAGATATATTATCCATTCATCAGGTCTAATGCTTCCAAGTAATATTTTCTAACTCCTTTAAATAATATTAATTTGATAGATTCTCTAGCTGTTATAGTCTACTTAGATTTTTTAGGTTGGACATAAACCATTCCATGTAATCTTCTAGTGATTCATCCTCCTCATGTGCCATTTTAAAGATGTCATCCTTCATATAGTCCCCTCCTTGATAATAATCTTGATATTTATAAATAACCTTCTCCATCATTTCCTCCCAAGTGGAGATTTCATCCTTCCTTGGTCCCATAAACCATCTAAGGGTTACATCCTTCAGTGTTTCCAAAAATAACTTAAGTTTTTGATCATCTTTATTATGATCATATTTATGGCCTAAGACATCAAACTCAAAGAGGAATGTATATATATCCTCACTTACCATTATCCTAAAATTAGGAAGGGTATAATGTGGAATATTATTCATAGGTGGATTCCAACCAAGGGTGTGGATGGGAAAATTTAAGATTATAGACTCATTGGTAGTGTTCTCTTCTTGATAGTCCTCCATAAATGTCCTTACTATGTATAGACTATAAACTTCCATCACCAAAGATTAAAATTATTCATAAATATTTATAATCCATGGTGAGTAATAAATGGAAATTATGGGATTTTATATGGGAAAAAAGTGTCTCCTATATGGGGGTTAAGGAGTGGAATTTCTTCAGGATTTTATCTAATATCCAATAAAGAATTTGTATAATACAGTAGACTCTACAAGTTTGATGCTCCTCTTAGAACCTAAAAGTGCTTGAAATGATCTCTTGGAAATAATTTTGGGTGAGGGTAGAGGGATATGAATGCTAGATTCTTGACTATGAGGTAACCAAGTAGGAATCCTCAAAAATGTTTTATAAGGGTCCTTCTCAGGGCTATGAAAATTCTTTTCCTCCCAATTCTAAATTTATGCTACCAATCCAATCAAGAAATTTTATATCCTTAGATATTATAATGACCACTATGGATTGTATTCACATGTTTCCTCATGATATTCAATTATCATAGGTTGTAACTCTATTCTTAAGGAAAAATTTAGCCTCTTAGGAAAGAATCTATTTAATTAGTCTCATTCTTGTTACATGTAAATTAACCAACTTATTTTTTTGATTGTGCATGCCCTACCCTATAAAGGGTTAGTACAACATGTGTTTTTTTATTTTTCACTAATCTAATATTATTAAATTTAAAATTATGTCTATAAATGAATAATTGTAACTGTAGAATAGGATTTCAAAACAAGTTAGTTTATGCATTAGTTGATAAAATAAATGACAATCATAAATAAACTAACATATTAAGCCTACTCCCTTTAGGATCATAGATAAATGGACCCAAGAAACTAGAAAATAAAATATAATGTAATTCCTTCCCTAAGTGACTCTCTTCTCTAAGGTTGCTCCATTAATTATGTTTATGCCTCGATTTGGTACTCCAAATCTTTATCAATGTGGTAGGTCAATCTCTGCCAACATATCTTGTTTCACAAATAGGTCTTGGCTATTGATTGGGTGAAAACAGAAAAAGGTTTTAAACCTTATAATGATATTTTGGCATAGTTTATTTGCACCTATAAAATATTAATGGCTATGGCCATAGGCCTTATATTTATATACCTATTGGAATGATATGGCCCACACATCTCAAGATCAATATGTCCACTTCATAATTAATTCAATTTTAGAGGGATATACATTTAATGTTTTGGGATAATGGGGCATTAATAAGGAATAGATATCCTTAATCCTGATATTTATCTCTTTTAATGCTTGGTTCATGACACCCTTGCAATGATGTCATGAATTGAAATGAAATGAATTTTTTTATAAGGTACTTCCCCAACTATGGATGAATTGAAATGAATCAACACATACACATGATGTATGCAGATGAATTAGAGGATTTGAATGGTCCAACATGTCATTTTGCTAAGTTTTAATTTGACTAGAGATAAATTAGAAGAAGATAATGATTGTGTAGGGTAATGCCATAATTAGGGATATGTTTTCATAGTTTGATACTTACATGTGATGTACAAATAAAATTGGGATGTTCAAATGATGTTGTTCTAGTTTGTGCATTATTATAAAAAGTTATTTATATTTATAATTTTGACATAGTAGTGGCAGGGATTGGATGTCTACATTTTCCCTCTATTTGAGAAGATATGGTGAGACATTTAGTCAAATAGATGAGTTTTCAAAGAAAAAGGGTCATTTAGAATGATCATAATTAGAATAAATAAAATTTAATCCTATTGTGATTATATTCTTCATAATTTTTAGAAAAACAAGAATTACGATATGCCCCAAACAACATTTGGGTGGCCTATGATTCCCCCTTGATGGGAGGATGGAAAAATTTAATTTTTATGAAGGGCCCTCAAATAAAATAAATGAATCATATAATTAAATAAAAGAGGCTAAAAATGGAGTAATTAGAAAAAAATGGAGTAATTAGAAGAAAATGGCTCAAAAATAGATAAACAAGGCTAAATGAGCCTCTTGTGAAGTAGTGGGGTAATAATAGGTCCAGAGTGTATTCAAGAATTTAATATAAATTCACCCTTAGGGGTGAAAATTAGTCATTTTCACCCTTCACAATTTGAAATTTGATCTCTAATTTTTATACATGAGAGAGACAAGAAGAATGTCTAATATCCTAAACAATTACCACCTTGGAGAGAGGGTTTGAGAGTGCCAACAACCACCAAGGACTGGGGCATCAGTAGATACTCTTTTTGTATTTAATTTAATCTTGCATCACATTTATTATCCATATAAGTAGGTGAAAAAATGACCTCACCAATATCAAAGAGATAAAAATAGTGAGGTCGATAATGAAAATGATAAGATCACTGAAAAATGATGATCTTGCTAGGAAATTGGTGATATCTCTAAAATAGACAAAAATTACAAAACAATGAAATCACCATAATTAATGTAAATTATTAGAATGATGAAATCATTGGTCAAACAACAAGGTTATCTTATTAAATCATGGGATTGACTTGTGCATTGGTAAAATCATGGGCTCGAGGAGAGAAATAGTGAAGTCATCTTTTAGAATGGTGAAATCACTCTATAGAATGGTGTAATCGTGAAGGAAAATTTTGAAGTTACTATAAATGGAAAATGGTCAAGAAATAAATGACATTTAGGATAAATTAAAATTGTTTAAAACCCAAAATTAGAAGTTGATCTATATAAGATCATGTTGGCATTATTACAATATGGGAGTGATGATCATAGGTCTTACATCAACCTAAGATTATGATAGATGAAGTCATGAGACTACTAGAGGTGATAAATTTGTGACATATAGCAAGTATCTCAGTGATTCAAGGTGATTGTGCCTACTTGTCAACACTATCAAAGTGTTGGCATTTAGAGACCTCCACCTTCCAATTGTTGACTAAAGAAGTGACTATGACACTGAAGGATGTTTAGCAAATTATAAAGGTACTACTCCAAGTTTGATTAATTTATTAGATGTTGGTAGGATAAATTGTTATGTTGGTGGAGGACTTGATTTGAATGAAAAACCTAGTTATTCATGAGGGGTCCATAGATATTAATGTGTTAGAAGACTTGGTTTGGCCTCCAGTGGTGGTTCTAAAGGTACCTAAACCTCCATAACAAAGCACAATTCCCCAAGAGGTACTAATTTTGATGGTTCTTATTAGTGGCCTCCTGCTACTTAACAAGAGTGGCCTCCATTTTTAGATTAGGCTGATTGGCATAGTGTGGGACATGTTGGTCTATACTACACATTTATCATGGGTATTGATCATATTGGCATAATTATATAGAGATATTCATATAATATCATATTATATTAGGGCACAATATTGGTCATAACACACTCCTCTAGGTGTATTATTTGTAGTATATCACTATAGAGTGACTTGTGAGATAGTTGTTTTAACAACTACTAAAGGATATAGTGGCCTATGGATTGGTTCAGGTAGGTTTGGGGGGTCTCCATAAATATTTACATTTTTTTAGGCACACCATTGATGATATGGTTGATGGAGATTTTATTTGGTGACCATACCTAAATATGCAATTTAGATGGATAGATAACAACTTAATTTTATAGTACATGCTAACATCATGATATATTATAAGTTTCCACAACTTTATCATGAGAGATATAGGCTAGATCACATCTAATGGTAGTTTAACTTCTAATAAGACATGATAGATGGACCCCATTTTTTTCACATGTTACATGTGATATTTGGGATTGGGGACTACCTATGCCTAGGGCCTAAGACATCACAAATTTTTACATAGTACAAACCATAACATGGGATTATGTAGGTGGTGTAGCTAATGTTGGTGTTATAAATTATTACATGGCATGGTGGGTAGGTTTATGACATCTTCACCTAACTATACCATGATCCTAATAGATAGGGAAGCATCATAGGAAGGAACATTAGAGGAGGGATTGAGGTGAGGCCTTAAGATAGGCACAAGTTCATACATAGTAGGTAATTACATAGGGCTTTCTATTATAGATAATTTAGGATCATGTAGTGCAAAAACTTATACATCTAGACATGTAGGTCCATATGTAGTAGTTAATATAATAGGATTTACCATAAGAAGGTATTCATGATGGAGATAGGGATGGAGATAAGGGATAAGGGATCATACGATATATATATATATATATATATATATATATATATATATATATATATATATATATATATATATATATATATATATATATATATATATATATATATATATATATATATATATATATATATATATATATATATGGTTAAATACACATGGGGAGACTTAGGTTGTTATTAATATATAGAAGGGGTTGGGCCCTCTAGTATAATGCTGGATGTGGATATAGGTACAGGGGAGGATAATACCTCCAACACATATACAAGTATAGGTATAGGTGTAGGGGAGGCTAAGCCCTCTACCATAGGGAGGTTCATAGAGGACCAAGTTTCGATTGGTAGGATAAAACATGATATATTTGCATGATTCTTAGAGATTTCAAGCCTTCAGATAGAGGTAGTTAGGTTGCAGTCATAGATAGCCATAGCCTTAAGTGAGACCACTAGGTTATAGGGTCTTATTATATCCATATATTTATATATTACTACATTGATGGGGTAGGGGGATTAGCTAACAAGGTTCCAAGCCTAGTTGACAAGGGTTTCGGATTAGTTAATAGTGTGGGATGTAGAGCTACTGTTAGTGGTTGGTGAGTGGGATAAAGCTTGGATATATACATATAGGCTCTATGGGGAGTTAGATGAGGCTAGATAACTTGTATTTAAAGGTGGTATGTCTAGAGTATTGTCCAATGTGACTGTGGTTAAGGATGATGCCTTATACACAAAGGATGATGCCCTAAGCACGTAAGATGAGATTAGTTATTATAATAGTTTATACGAGGTAGTAGTCCCAATGGACCAGAGGGCACCCACTTAGAGGAAGTATTCTCAAAGTCAACAGACTAGCCAAACCTCTAAGTCTCATCGTATGACTATTTCAAAGCATTCAATGACACATATAACTCTATAATGGGTAGTTATGGGGCCACCACTAAAGCCTCTAACAACATTGAGTACAAGACAAAGCTTTGATTAGAGTCCCCTAGAGATGGGGTGAGATAGAGTTGATTTTGTATCTTGTAGCTATGATATTTTGATAGCATACTATGATATGTATATCTATTCTCTCAAAATATAAATCACTATTCTTGATACACACACACACACACACACACACACACACACACACACACACACACACACACACACACACACATATATATATGTATGTATATATACACACACACACACACACACACACACACACATATATATATACATATACATATACATATACATATACATATACATATACATATATGACATTTATTTTTGGTTCATGGCTATTTGTACATGGAATCTTAATATTCTTTGTATGATGATCTTTCCTTTATGTATTATTGTGATGTTAAATGTAGATATTAGATTAGAATATGGATATGGATGTGTATTTTTATACCATGATTATTTTACCTTCCATGTGGATCATTTTTAGTAGGTCTTGTTATGATATGATAGTGTATGTTAATGCTTGAGATGCACATCCTTAATTAACAATAGATGTTGATTTATTTATGGTTCAAACTAGTGTATGACTAGATGCTAGATATTAATTTATAATGTTAATGTCCTAAAATAATATATAAATAGTTATATGTGTTGTGTAAATTAATGGGTAACATAACTTGATATGTAAACCAGGAGATGCACATCCTATACTAGTAAAAGAGTCATGTGTGTTTCTAATTTTTGCCTCAAGATTAGATATATGATATCCTATTTAGGTAGTGGACATGTAGGATGACACTTTTAGATATGTTATTTCATGCCATATTATTGTATATTATAGCACTTAGTGTTTAATGTGGAAAATGAAATTATGGATGATAAGCAAGAACAACTTAAAAATAACATTGGATTTAAATTTATGAATGGACCAATTCAAGTGTGAATGTTTTCAACTCCAAGTAATGATTTAAAATAACAAAACTTAAGTTTAAAATATATCAATAAAATCTTATGATATCATGAAGGGTCAAGACCATGCATGTCTAAGTAGGACCATGCAAATATATCAATAAAATATTTAATAATGGTAACAATGATGTTGTGCTCCTCACCAGTGAGGGATGCACCTAGATAAACAATATTGGGATCATCATATGTATTAATATTAACCTCCATAGTGTTTTTGACTAGTAATGTTAAGATGTCTTCAATAATAGTAGGCAAGGAAGAGAATGGATCCTCTACTGCTACCTATTATCCACAACCTTCACCCATATATGAGGAATCTAAATCAATTATCATAGCTAATTCCCAATTGGAAAATAATTTAGGAAAATATCTAACAAAGTATTCATAAACTTGTTGTTCTTTAAAATTGATGCTTGAACCAATGGTAATGTTTGGAATAGGTGGATGCTACTCTTCCTAAGGAGATAGGTGAAATTCCCCATCCAAGAGAACCTAAAACATGTTTTCACTCAAGGACGCATATTTATATTTAATATTTCCTTGACCCAAGGGTGCTTCAAAGAGGTTTTCACCTAAGGATATTGATGTTTTAATTTTATCATGACCAAGGAAGTTCACATGTTCTCCAAAATAGGAAATGGGGTCCAAATGGAAGTCAAAAACTTGTTTCTGATCACCCACTGGCAATTCATTTCAAAGGCCCATAAACTTGTCAAGAGACTCCTCATTATAAAATTAATCTAGTAGTATGATATAGTTTTATTAGTCCTAATCGAGTAGGTTAGGATGATGAAAGGTAAGTGGATAATGGGATACAATGGTCATGATGGCATTTGCATTAAATAAATTGGTTTCTTCTAACACATCATAGGAACTATAATGGGATGTTACATCTATGTTAGGAGTTATATTATCAATCAATTAAGTGGTGTCACTTTTGAAATCAATGGGGTCACCCCCAGGTGGTATAAATCCAAGACCTAGATTCCCTATATGTTTAGTAGATGGAATAGGTTATATAATACCTTGTGCATTGGGTCCCAATACTTTTCTTGGATAGTCCAATATATCCATGATCTAATTTGGAATGGGATATGTATAAATTTAAAAGAAGCTAGCAAAATTGTCACCATACAACCAACCTCCCTCATCATTGGTGGATAGATCTTGATCAAGTGATGTATTTGGTAAAAATAGAAGTGGATCCTGTAGAACAAAATTGGATTTATTTTTCAAAATAATGTTGGTCTTATCAAGAGTTTCATAAGGTTTAAGGTAGACACATGACCTAGGGAATTTATGAAACTTGCTAATGTGGAATGCATCATGAATATTATATGTGGCAATACCATCATCTTAAATATTGAAGTGGGTGGATATGGTAATGAGAAATGGATAAAAAAAAGTACATACATGTTTAATGAGATCAATATAATTTAATTTAGGAGGTTAAAAAACTATATTCTTACCTTTATTGCCTACCAACTTAGTGTTAGGATAATAGGTTTAGTTTCCATACTCAATTTCTAAATGTTTGTAATATTGGTATGGTTTTAATTCAACATAGATAGTGACCTCTAGAGTAGAATGGGGAATTTTTTGCATTGATATAGGGTAGAAGGGACTTCCCATACCTCATGGATCTAAGGATGACCAAGAATCATATTTTAAGGAAGCTCTATATCAATGATGTGACACATGGTATCATGGGTGATAGGCCCAATAATAATTGGTAAGCAAATGGGTTCCATAGATTCTCTCTCTATATTTTCATGACCATTAATGGTAATGATATCTAGCTGCATATCTTTAGTTATATACCCCAATGTTTGGACTAGTTTAAATGATGTTATATTCAATCCTAAACTATTGTCTTTAATAACCCATTTAATTTTATGATGGGAAATAATTTTTTCAATTTATAAAGGATTATTATGTAGGGGACCAAGGGATGACATATTTCATTGGTCAAATGTGAGCTATTATCTTTAGGATAAATTTCCTACAAGAACTTAGAATTAGTTAGGATTAATGTCATTAGGTATAATGGATTTTTTAAGGAACTCATTCAATATGGTCTATGAACTTCTGATGTGCATAAGAGATCTAGATTATAAAGATGTGCAAATATTTTCTTAAGTTGTTCACTTATACTGTATGGTTTCTCAACAATGGGATGAAAATGTTTGGCCTTAATTGGTATAGGGTTTGGTCTTGGATTAGTTTTGAAAGGTATAGGGTCTGGTTCAAAACCAAGGTTGGAGGAAGGCAAATGGACATGGAGGATAACTTTCAGTCTTCTAGCTATGACTATGAAACTTCAAGTTTAGAAGGAGTTACTTTAATTAGAGTAATGAGGAAGAGGTATAAAAATAGTAACCCGTGTAATCTAAGGTACAAGCAAAATACTAGAACCTAATGTATAATTAACTAAATAAGGGGATGGTGATCCTAAAATAGAGGGACACTCATTCTAAACAATGTTAAATTGTTTATGGGACTTGATCTTGATGGAAGTGATATGATTAATAGTAATATGTCCTATGATATTGTTTTAATCATATGGCACAATACGATACTCAATTTGATTGGTTTGGGTGTAATGATCTTGATCACAATTATTTTTTAGATTTATATTTTGATCATGACCCTGCTTCTACTATTGGTTGCATTCTTATCCATAGTTTTGATTTCTCATTTATTAATGGTTGTGATTTTGAAAGGGATCTTTGTAGATACACATATCTTGGTTATTGTTAGGATTTATCTTATCCAGCTTGATCTTTCCATTCTATAGCAAGTATTCAATAATATGACTTAGTTTTACACATCAGTAAATGGCATGTCTAACAACATGATGAAAGTCATAAAATTCATACTAATTATACTAGTCAGGCTTAGGTTGATCTTCAAGAAATGGTTTTGGTATAGTCCAATTAATGTTGGATTCAAGCAATTTCTAAAATACTAACTCAATAGGCTCCCCTAGGTTGTTAAATGGCCTATGTTTATCATACCTTATGTGTGGAGGAGGTCTTTGTAAGGTGAGTGGTGGATTAGGTGTCTTATTTTGAGTGTGTGGTGATTGCATTATTTTCAAATTCTATGATTTAGTAACCCTTTTACCCATAATGTTCTTATTCTTGTTAAATTCTTTAGGATTTTTAGTTGTAGTTTCTTGAGTAGGTGTTGTTGTCTAGTTTGATGTTTGAGCTTGGGAATAAATTTTAACTAAGTCCTTATCAATAAGTGCCTTCTAAATCTATTTACCCTTGTTAATTATTTATTTTAATGTGTTGGTACAAATGAGTCTTAGATTATGAGCAAATTTAGGGTGTAGGTTTTGTGTGAAGATATTAGCTACATATTTATCTAGAAAATTGTGTTAGAAATGATTGATGAGTGTTATCCACCATTATAAATACACTATGAAGCTTTCCCCTTCTCTTTGTTATGATTTATGTAATTTAGCCACTATTATCTCATGTTAAATATTGTAAGAAAATGGTTAACATTTTTTTCTAAATAAATCATTGAAAGTTATTATTGATTCTTTAGGTAATTTGAGAATCCACTCTAAGGCTTGTCCACCTAACCTACATGTAAAAAAACATAGCAAATACAAACTAATGTAGGCTACCTCCGAGAATAAAATGAATAAGGATGTATATTCTCTATAGAGTCACCATTATCTTTATATTTATCAAATTTGGGTACCTCAAAATGAGGTGAGAAGGGTCTTTAAAGAATAATTACATCAAATAGATAGGGGCATATCTCATCAAACTTGTATTTCTATGTCTAGTTACCTATCTGAATCCTTGAGACTACCTCCTTCATTATGTTCCACTCTTAAATATTTGGAGTAGTTTGTGGTGGAAGGATATGGTTTTGTTGGTTTTTTGTAGACTAATAGGCTTGGTAAAGGTTGACATAGGTAGGAATGGATCCTCCTTGTGCAGTCCTATTAGGAATGTGAATCCTATGCCATAAGTTCTACACTTGATTAGGCATTTGTTTTCGGTTATGATGTGCATAGAAATAGGTATGATGTTTTTAGCTTATAATATATTGTTGATAATCTCTAGGTATTTGATGTTGATTTATAGTAAATTCTATTATACACTATAGGGAACGTACTAGTTTTTGGGAACCTAGTGTTAGTTTAGAAGAAGATGTTATCATTGTGGGTTTGTAAGAGAAACTTATTGTCACTACAAATTTTAATAAGTTGGTTCCATATTTTGTGAATTATACACTACCTATTGAGGTGGTGGATTATTCACAACCTATTTTTGGGAATGGTCTGATAGTTATTGCAAAACATTAGATGCATGTTGTACATTGGAAATGGTTTAATGATGGTTAAAGAACATGTACTATGTATCAATTAGAAATTGATGTCAAAAATTCATTGGCATAACTTGTTTAGGAGGAGATAATTTATCTACTTTAGGTGTAGTAATAGCTTGGTATTGTTGCATTTATTTAGGTAAGTAATTATGTTCTACAAATGTGACATTATTAAATGAGATTACAACCAAATAATTCATTAAGTTAGTGACAAGATAATATACATATAATTGACTAATTTATTGTATGGTAGATGCAATAATATGACTAGTTTTGGAAGGATCAACTAGTGGACCTTTCCCCTTTCTATAGAAATAAATGGCTAGTTTTATAACTTGAGTGCAAGGTAGTTCTTGGTCAACAACTAGTTCATATTGTTTATCAACTATTTGAACAAGGGTATGTATTTTTTATCTTAAAATTTTTAGTGGGATCATAGCTCCAAATTATATTAGTCTCAAGAGGGACTCATCCTAGTATTCAATAGGTTTATTGTAAATGTATTGAAATTGGTTTGATCCCACCATAAAAGGGATATATTTGTATATGACCAGATGTTTTTCTCCATTATAAAAGTTATAATCCTCATAACTAGGTCCATAAGAGACCTCACTACTAGTGTACCTATGCATGGTTGAAGTAGCACTCAATTTTTAGCAAGTGTTTCAAATGTACTCTTGGTTCAATTTGCAATTTTAAACACTATCAAATGGTCCTTTAAAACCTTAGAATCATCTCAAAATTATAAGGTATTGGATAATGCAATGACTTATAAGAAGTGAAGTCTTTGTAACACTTGACCTTGATTGGTCAAAATTAAAAAATTAGAAGAAGGTAAAATAATCTTTAGACTTAGAGTGTAGGCTAACACAATAAAAAATATTTCCAAAATGTGTTAGTACCATATAAAATGACAATGAGACCTTAGTTGGTCTCAATTATCAAATCTATAAGAAATTTAAATGGTCAAAAACTTAGGGCCTAGACTAATTTAAGAAAACCTAAGTTTAATTTTAGAATAAAATGGGTAGTATAATGTCAGACAATATAAAATGACATTTAATGGTCTAAAAATTAAAGGTGTAGGCTAACACAATAAAACATAATTCCAAAATTGAAATAAAATGGGATCATAATGGTATTGAGTGATACAAAGGGTATTATTTTAAATGATGGATGTAATGTTGTAAGATATGGTTGAATATCAAATGCTAATGTGAATAGTGTAACACCTCAATGTGTGAATATGTGGTAATTTGTAAAGTATGGGTACTTAAATTTTCACCTTAGGTAAGACTCCAAGTAACATAATCTAAACATAGAATAAACCGCTCAAACCCAAGTGATAATAAAGATTGAGTATTTAAAAGTGAGATTCTATTTTTTTAGAGGATTTGGAATTTATTTGTTTTGATTTAGTTACAATCAATTTTAGACTCAACAACATCAATAACAAAAATCACCTATGTATACACTTTTATGATAATAAAAAACTCAGGTTTTACATAGTGTTTACCAAACTTCAATTGATATATTAGTTATTGAGAGGAATTAATTTTTTAATCCAATAAATAAAGAGTGCATGAAGGTAGAGTTATTATCCCCCCTATGTCTCTCAATATCTTTTATGTGGCATGGAACTTAGTGTGTAAATAAAAATCAACATTGGTAGCATAATATATAACAAGTGGGGTCAATTAATCTAAATTTTTTGGTGGCTTTATAAAATTTCCACAGGTGTCAAAGAACATTTTGGCATAATAAATATCCATCACTTGGATGAAAAAGTGTCTAGCTTGTTATGAAAGGGTGTTTTCCATTTCACAGCTACTCTATCTATTAATTTATTAGTAGAGTGTGATGTCTAAACTACCTCACACTTTGAGACCTTATTTAACTAGCTAGGTTAACCACTCAACCACTATCCTAATGTAAAGTATGCTCAATTTGTATACCCACTAGATAAGTGGGGTTGGTATGGTGTTGGGAGATGAAACCTACATCAAATCACCCCTAAAGAACTTGTGAGGAGGTGATGAACTCCCAATCACTAAGCTAAACAAAAACAAAAGAAGAAAGTGGTAGTTTCTAAGTCATACCATTCCCTAAGAATAAGGAGAGATCATACATAATGTTTCTTTGGGTAGACACCAATAAACATGTAAAATAATGTGTTTTTGGTCACCTAAGATCCCTAAAGGGGGAAGGGTAAGCATAAGCACAAGGTATTATGAACAAGTAATAAAATTAATAAGTGTTTTAAAATAAAGAAAAAGAATAAAATGTTCTTAAGAGCTTCAAATCTAAGTGTGGATGTTCTTTTTAAGCACTAATATGCAAATGTGATTAAAATTTGCCTTGAATTATTGTAAAAGTGAATTATAAATATTTAAAAACTTAAAAAAATAGAGTCTTATTAGTTAATCAAGGGTTAAAAATACAAATTGGAAATTTAATAATACTTTATTAAGCTCTCAATAAATTTTCAATAGGGGAATTTCATCATTTAATAGGGAAACTTCACTATTTTCTTCAGAAGTTTATTATTTCCCAAGAACATAGACATACAATTTTGGTGACTTTTTTGATTAGAAAGATGATTTTTTTGATCATAGGATGAGTTAAAATTTTATAATAAAACCATAAACATAGTAGATTACTTCCTATGAGTTTATTATTTACCAAGTTAATTTCACCATTTTAAGGACAACTTCATTGTTACTAGGTTGAATTCGCCAATCAAATAACAATGTAGGGTGACTTCACCATTTTAAAATAAACTTATCCATTCTATCAAGACAAAAAAGGAAATAAAAAATGGTAAAAGACAAACTCACCATCTATAGATGCAACTTTTCCATTAAGCAAGACAACTTCACTGATGTCGAGGGCATTCTCATTTTTAAGCAGGGCAACCTCACCCCCATTTTGATCAGAATAAAAACAAATGAAAATTAGAGGAAAAAGAGATAAAAAAACCAAAAAGGGTATAATTAATTAATTATAAGGTTAATAAGGTCACTAAAGGGAGTTGTGAGATGTGTGGTCCCATTGGGTGTGCCAAATATAGAATAGGATTGTGAAACAAGTTAGTTAATGCATTATTGTATAAAACAAATAACAAGAATAAAGAAACTAATGTATTAATACTAATCCGTCAAGGTTCATCTATATTATAATGAACTCAAAACACTAGACAAGAAAACATAATGCAATGCCTTCCCTAAGTGACTCTCTCCTCCAAGATTGGTCCATTAATTATGTTTGTCTAGATTTGGTGCTCTAATTCTTTGTCAGTATGGTAGGGAAAGTTCCAATAACATCTTTTCTTTTACCAATATGTCTTATCTATTGATTGGGTGAAAATAAAAGAAGGTTTGAAATTTTCTAATGATATTTTGGCATAATTTATTTACACTTAAAAAATCTTAATGGTTATGGCCAAGGCCCTTGTATTTATATACCTCTTATAATGATATCGGCCATGCATCTCAAGATAAATATGTGTGGCTCATTATGAATTCAATTTTAGAGGGATAATAAATTAGTATTTTGGGATAATGGGGCATTAATAAGGCATGGTTAGCCTTAATATTGATATTTATCTCCATTAATGTTTGGTGCATGACACCCTTACGATGATGTCATGGGTGATTTCATGGCCCTGATATTTTAAATTTCCAATTTTATATATTTATTAATTTTACATGGATTTTTTACTTTATATCTTACTATATATTTTTATTTCCTTAATGATTTTTATCAGTCTTTTGCAATTCTTGTAAATTAATCATTTGTTTAATCAAAATGGTCAAAAATGTCAATTTTCTTGGTCATAACTTGACTAGAATTTAATTAGAGGAAGGTTAAAATTACATATAGGTACCACCCCAATTAGGTATGCCTTGATGAAAATTGACACATGCACATGATGTATGTAGATGAATTAGAGAATTTTAATGGTCTAACACATAATTTTGATAAGTTGTAATTTGATCAGAGACAAATTTGAAGAAGATAATGATTATGTATAGGGTAATGCCCCAATTAGGGACATATTGATGTGGTCTAATACTTTCACATGACATGTGTAGATGAAATTGGGATGTTTAGATGATTTTATTATAAGTATAATAGGATTGTGAAACAAGTTCTTTTATGCATCAATGAATAAAACAAATGACAATCATAAATAAACTAGCATATTAAGCCTAATCTCTTGAGGGGAGTGGATAAATGGACTCAAGAAACTAGACAAGAAAATGCAATGCAATGCCTTCCCCAATTGACTCTCTCCTCAAAGATCTATCCATTAATCATGTTTATGCCTAGATTTTGTTCTCCAAATCTTTGTCAATGTGGTAGGTAAAGCTCCACCAACATCTTTTCTTTCACCAATAGGTCTTGTCTTTTGATTGGGTGAAAATAGAATAAGATTTGAATCTTTCTAGTGATATTTTAGAAAAAATTATTTTCACCTAAAAAATCTTAGTGGTTATAGCCATGTACCTTGTAATTATATACCTCTTGGAATGATATGGACCACACATCTTAAGATCAATATGTGTGGTTCATAATGAATTCAATTTTGGAGGTAAAATCAATTAATGTTTTGGGAGAATGGGACATTAATAAGGCATGGATGGTCTTAATCTTGATATTTATCTCCATTAATTCTTGGTGCATGACACTCTTGAAATGATGTCATGGCCATAATATTTTTAATTTATTAATTTCTAATGTTAGATATTCATTAAGTTTCTATGGATTTTTTACTTAATATCTTAATCTATTTTTTTGCTTTGCTCAATGATTTTTCTAAGTCTTACAATTCTTTGAAACTGATCATTCATTTAATCAAAATGGTAAAAAACATCAATTTGTTTCATTTTAACTTGATTGGAGTTGAATTAGAGTAAGGTGATGGTGACAATTTCATATAGTGTAAAAACCAAATTAGGGATGCATTAATGCAAATAATCACATGCAAATGACATGTGTGGATAAATTAGAGGATTTCAATGGTCCATCACATCATTTTCCTAAGTCACATTTTGACTGGAGATAAATTAGAAGTAGATAATTAATATATTAAAGGTAATTCCATGATTAGGGAGATATTTATGTGGTTTGATACTTTCACATGACATGTGTGGATGAAATTAGGATGTTGAGATGACTTTGGTCTATTTTATGCATTATTGTGGAAAGTTATTTAGATTTACAATTTCAAAATAATAGTGGTAGGAATTGGATGCCCACATTAATTAGGAAAGCAATAAAATGTTTAAAAAAATAGTAAATATTTGGAGAGTAAAACAATTAATCAATATTGGAGATACAAGTGTTGCGACACCTTCTCAGTAATAATGATAAAATTATGAGTATAATTTTAACCAACAATTAAAATGATGAAAAATAATCTTTGAATGCACAATCCAATATTCCCAAGATGGGGTATCCACTTGGTTTATAAAATAAACTACTTCATTAATTATCAAACGAGGGTATGTTTTACTTTGACAAGATGTCAGCACTATATGTGTAACACTTCCTCGCTTGTTGAATTTTATAAATTATAAATAGGAACACAATTTACATAAAGGAAATTACATAAATTAAATTACTTGGAAGTAAATCACACTTGTAGGAAATAAATAAAATGAATTGAATTGACTTGAATGCTGTAGAATCTTACTCTAATAAATTAGCATTCATTCAAACTTATTTAAATAATGCAATAATTAATTATAATACTTAACTCACACATATGTAAAATTCAAAGGATAGAAATAAATAATTGCACAAAAATTCTATTAACTCATCTAAAAAACTAGGATATTGACTGCAACTCCTCCTGAGGGGTCCCTCCTCACTTGACATTGAGTTTCAATCCTCCTCTTATGTTTTAACACTTTTACTTCAGAATACTGATTTCATTCATAATCTTGTAGCAATTAAATATTACTAAAATAATGAATACAAAGATAACTATTGATAATAATGTTTATTTTGACACTTAATTTTCCTATTATTCTATTAGCCATGGCCTAAGTTCATGTTGCATTGTATACAAAGGTGGCCATCCATTATTACCTAACAAGAAATGATAAGATTATAAAATAGAATTAGAATAAGTCTAATCTAAGATAATATTTCTAGTTATGGCTATGGGAAAATAAAATATGGGAAGTTTTTTTTAAGTTCTAAAAATATAATAAGTTTTATCTAATGAAGAATATCCATTTCTAGCTTCCTTCAACCATATATTTCATATTTTAACATGTAAGATTCATTTTCAAACTTCTCCCATTGTGGGTAACAACCTTATGTTAGAGGTAAAATCACTGAGGGGGGGATGAATCAGTGAGGCAAGATAATCCAATTAAATTAACAACTCTTAAACATTCAACACGTACAATCATGATGCATACAAATTAGCCATTGCAATGAACAAGGAATATAAAGTAAGATTAAACACGTAACACATGATATATGTGAGAGACCTTCTTCAGAGATAAAACCCAAAAGACCTACAAGATGGACTACAATACTATAAAACAAGTTCCAACATTTATACCATCACCAAATGATCAATGAACACCCATCCCTTAGTTTAATGAGACACCAATCCCACAAGGAACCACTGCACCTATCTAGCTGAGCACCCACAACAACTAGACCTTTATCAAGCTTTATCTTTCAAGGAGGAACCAAACCCCTAACAAACTAAGCACCCACTTATCTACCTAAAAAATTCACCTTGAACACCTATCTATAATCTTGAACTAATGATTATCACCTTTGTCTGGACTCTTTACTTCCAATCTCTCCCAAGCTACCTCTAGGGCTAACTTTCTCAAACTACCTCTTCTAGGCTCATTAGGTCTAATGACTTGTGTGCCCTCCTAAATAAAATTGATTAGATAAACATGTCTTATATTATTCACACTTTTATGGTCTTTAATAACATTTAACTTCTCTTTTATAGGTTTTCTTATTCTCTTCACTCCACCACACACAACTAACACAATTAGTCCAATTAGACCTTGTACTTATACCACTATCTTCCTTTAATCCCATCTTGGTTAGCCAAGATGATTTAAATATTTGAAAAACACTTAAAATATTTATATACACATGTTAAATGTGAGAACCACAATCTTCATAGGTTGGTCATTACCTCATTAACCCCAAACCACCATTAGGTCTTCGTGAGACCTAAAACAATCATGCCTTCATATCCATATGTTACATGTGAGTATACTTGGACTACCTTCATATTTTAAAAATAATTAAAACACATTAAAAATATATAAAATATACCCTTTATCACTAAATCATGTGTCCATGCCACTTGGAACACTAAGTCAAAACTTTAACCTACCAAGTAGGTCTCCTTGCTCTTCAGGTCTTCATACACAGAAAACATAGTCTCAAACTTCTAAAGAAAAAACTCAAGTAGTTCACATATCAATATGATTATATCACATGGATGAACCCTTAAATACATATTAAATACCTCCATGTTCTTTATACACATTCAATACAAGCTCTAAGCACTAAAAAAACTCTCTCAAAACAACCACTTAGGTTGGTCACACATAGTCAAAATACAATTAAACTATTTTGAATCTTCATATCTAATCAATATAATATCATGAAACCCAATAATTTATCATAATACTTAGATACTTATATAATCTCCATAATAATTTTATTCTTCAATTTTTCTCAGAACACATTCAACTCATGCCTACAACATGGTCACTCAATCTGCTAGTGCATTCAACAAACATAGTCAACTTCTAATCAATTGTTCACACTAAAAATGGATTGGTCAAACCTATAAAATACACAAAAATAGTATTAATTTATTTTAAAATACTATTCAATATTTATTTCATCTTGAAACATCAAAATACTATCAATAACAACTCAATTATCCTTCTTAGATCACTTGTAGAACATGGTCAAACACACAGTCAACTTTAGAGATCAATAAATTTTATTTTATAGAATTCAGACCTTGTAACCAAATTTTATAGATGTGAATTGAAGTTTTATTTTTAATTCATCATTAAATTCATATTATATCAAAATATATCATTAAACTAAGGGACTGGTTATTCTTTTGTTAATTCAAATATAAACGGTCACTATGTAATGCAAATATTATAGACACATGTCTTCATCTCATTCCCTCACATAGCTTGAACAAATATTCTATATATTTATCTCCTTATAAGTCTCCTAATTTTAACCTATAATTCTCATCATTGATCTTAGATCTATGCTTTCATGATCAATCCACTTGGCATCCCTGCATGCCCTCTGTGTACCCTACAGTCAGTCTTCTAATGAACCTCTGCCACTTGGTAGCCCCATGTGCATTTTAAGCATTCTATTGATTTATTGAATAAATACACTCCATTGGATCATAATATATATGATCACATGCTCACCATTTATCTTTATCTTACATTTTTTATGCTCATCATAGATCTACTACTCAAACTTCAAGATTATGACACATGTCACTGGCACGTGTAATCTCAAGAACCTTTGACATATTGAATTCATGTGCTCTATTGGGTCACTATCTAAAAAGATAACACTCTCAATTATATCCTTATCTAATTATATTATTTTATCATTATTTATCCTTGATTTGATTGAATTCTCATCGTACATCTTTGATATCACAAATTTAGCTAAGTATGGGAACTTAGTGAACTCTATTTGAGAGGCCAACTTTGCACTATTATAAATTTTGCTATGCTCAATGTCTAAACCTAAAATTTGAACCACATGATCACCTATCACATATGAATCCATCCATGTATCAAAATACTCTTGAAACCTTCACACATATGAAATATGACATCATTAAATTGCTTACTCAACGCTATTTGTCAATATGACTACTTGAGCTTAGACATTCATATGACTATTATAATCAATTCCATTCACTTCCATAATCACTCTAAGAACTCATAACATCCCATAGGGTCTCTAAAAAATGTCCATAGCATAAATATATCAAACACAACTTCTTTGTCATTAATACACTAGTATCTCATGCTCTCTTTGCCATCAATGGTAACCTAACATCAATCACCATGCTCAATAATATCCCCCTTTGTCATAGATGTTAAAACACCCTTAGAATTAATTCATTTGAAAATTACTTAATTTTAACTCCATCATTATGATCTTTTCTCCCCCTTTGACATTAATGAAAAATGGTTTTTTCCTCAATATACCAACAAATCATTTCTCAACATCATGTGTGCATTCAAATAATATTTAACATGCTCAAGATACTTACATAATTTCAATCATATGTATTAATTTTTCCATTTTGACATGCACCAATTTGAACTTGGACTTCTTTGATCCTTGGAATGTACAAACTCTTCATAGATCTTAGAAAGCTCCCCCTAACATCAATCCCCATCTCATGTCATTTGTTATTTGGCATACACCAATATGAACATGGTATTTTTCTAATCCTTGGACCTTACTATCTACAAAACTCACAAGCTCTCTTTGATCATGCATGAAGATTCAATAACTTGTCAAAAAACATGACTTGGTTTGATCAATTCATCATATCAATCTTATTGAATTCACAAATGTAGTAGACATCTTCACACTTCTATCATGACTAAAGCATCTTCACATCTGCTCCCACTAACATCATACACATCTTCTTCAATGTACTTAAGCTAATTGAGTTAGATCCCCCTTAGCCAAATGCATCTTCAAAAGATCTATCTTTTCTTGCAACATTAACTAAATCTGAACTAACATCCACCATGATTATTCTTACTATCAAGTGTCTCCTTGAAGCCTAAATAGAGACACCCTAACTCACAATGTCCTAAAATGATGTGAAACTAGGAGTTTCCCACAACTACTCATATTCCTTATCCTCCTTGGTCATCTAATATTGATAGTTCTTATTCTTCTTCTTATGCTTAATGGAAGAAATATGCTCATCCACTAATATATTTTATTTTTCTTCTAAGATTAGATTGATAACATATGGAGACAACACAAATTCATGGCATACATTTTCAACTAAAGAAATAACCTTATCAATGGGCATTGATAACTAATGTTCTTTGAATGAAACTTGCTCATAAATAACTAGATGTTCTCTTGGATCCATTCATACCTCAAAGTAGCCTCAACTAGCACCTTGGTATTTTTTTTAGCTCAACTTGAATTGAGTTTTGATTATCCTTTTCTATTTGGATAGATGATACATTCTCTTGACATTCTTAAATATTTTTCATAGCTAATTCCTATTTTACTTTAGTAAGTAGTCCACCTTGATCTTTTAGCTCAACTATATTAGTTTTTTTGGTATTCACTTCTTTAGGATTCCATACCAAGGATTGACCTTTCTTGAGCACACTAGGATGTCCATGCGCCTTATGATTTGAGATCTTGATTATACAATATCTTACAATATGACCAACTTGATGACAATTGAAACAAATAAAATATACCTTCTTCTTGATGAATTTTATGAATCTCAATAAACATACCATCTTGTCTCTTAGGTTCATTATGCTCAAGCTTAACTATCTACGGTTTCCATACCTGGGTTAGTCTTTTCTCATGAATTCTAGGGTGAAATATAGCAATATGTTCTAAGTCATGCCAATTATATTAGACTATATTATCCATACATTTAGCTAACCATTTTCTCTTCCTTATATAGTTTCTTGCCTTATAACCAAAAATCTTACATGCATAACAGTGACCATGAAATGAACTTTCATACCTTATGGCATTTTGTTGCTTGATAGGTTTTCTCATGTTGCACTTGGTGATTCCATCCTTCTTGTCTTGAGCTGACTTCTCTTTCTATTTCTCAATCTTTTTTACTTTGACAAAAAATTTCTCGTGCTCATCCTTTAATGAATCTATCTTGGTCTTCAAATGAACACTCTCATCTTTTTTAGCTCTCATACTTGAACTTGTAACCTCTAATTGAATATTGAGATCTTGAATGGTTCCTTATCCCTATTAGATTATGTAGTCATATCATCCATAAATCAACATGATTTCTCTTTAATAATCTTTATAGAATCAAGATTGGACTTCAACTCATCATGCTCACCTTGCTTTGAACTCAACTTGGCATTTATCTCTTCTAACTAAGTCTTGAGATGTCTGCATTATTCATCTTTTAAACTTAGACTTGTCTTTATAACCCTTAATTGATCCTCAATAATTTTGATCTTCTTTTTATCATATTTTGATCTTGATCTTGCCTTCAAGTATTCTATCCCCTTATTGAGCTTGATTCACTCATCCTTAATAGCCTTATAGCTTGAGGCCATGGTCTTATTCTGATCATACTCACTCTACTTACCAATGTACTTCTTAAAAAATGCCTTGAACTAATTTAAATTTTCTTCACTTGATTTTAGACATACATAAGTAACCTATACTTGAGCCTTTAACTCTTGATTCTCTTTCTTCAATTATTTAGCCATATTCAACCTTAGATCACCTTCAAGTGGTTAAACTTACAAACAAGGTCTTGGTCTAATACTAATTATTAGAGGTAACATAACTAAGAGGTGGGGGGGGGTGAATCATTGATGAAAGATAATCCAATTCAATCCCCAAATATTAAGCATTTAGCACATACAATTGTGATGCATACAAATTAACCAAACCCTCTTAGGGGATAAAAACCCATTGAACCCTACAAGATGGACTATAGTACTACAAAATAAGATCCAACATTGAGACCATAACTAGCTGATCAAG